>SNQJ01S0161677.1:0-21702 GCA_010110895.2 Picea sitchensis
CATTTGTTACATGATATGATAGTTCAAAAAGGGAAAAGACTGCAGCCAAGAAGGAATTAAAAATGAATAACAAAATAGCAATGGATTTCATCTGGGAAGGATTACCTAATTCGGTAAGAGAAAAGGTTGGTAAATGTTCATTAACCAAAGAAATTTGGGATAAGTTACATGACATATATTGTTCACCCATCACAGATTCAGAAAATTCCAAAGAAGATGCAAGTATAGATAAAGAAGAATTATGTTCATTGTTGTTCCAGAGTCTGTACCTAAGGCTAAGAAGGTACAATGTCTAGGCATCTGAAAGTGACTGAAGAGTAATAAGGAGGAGAGCATCAACCTTTGGGAAAGGAAGCTAGGGCTGATTTCCAGGTTGTCGTTGTCTAGCCTCCAACTGTTCCTGGATGTTTATATCCCACTCAATCGCAGCCCACGAGTGCTCAAGTTCTACCCAGGTATTGGTTGTTTTAAGAATAATATCAAAAAGGTTCAAAGCGATATGTGTTTGGTCCGATAAACCGGGCTCAATGTTAGGTTGTCTTACAATGGGGACAGTCATAGAGGAACAGTGAAAGTAAAGGAAAGTTTCAAAGTTTTAGATGTTGTCTCAATTCGATCGTATAAAAGAGAACTATATGATTTAATGTAAAAGATAAATTACAAACCAAAGGCCTTTTCCTGTAACTGTGTTATCTAGTAAATAATTGGTGTGTGTGAAAATGTGAGAAAAACATAAAGTTGTTTATAATACGAGGCTCCTATCAAGGGAGAATCTTGCCCTGTAAACAGAAGAAGAAAAAGGTGAGAAGAAATTTGACAAATGTATAAAATATGAAAATCTAATGAGTCCACAGTTCTTGTACCTGCTAATAGCCGATACAGAGGAAAAACTATAAACTATATAGACAATTAAAATTAATCACCATAGTAGAGGTTTTACTAAATTGCGGTGTGACATTCATCAAACATATATGTGAGAAATGAAATTGAATAAGAAATTAGAGAGGAGACAAACTCATAACACAGACTTGACAGAATCAGGAGTCTTCGGATTGCTTTGTATTAATATTCAAAAAAGGAGAGTCTCTATTACAATCGACCAAAATAGGTCCAGCCTTTGTTCTTTCTTCAAAATGTATATTTATACAAATTTCTATAGTCTGGAATCTCAATCGTTCCAAGGGTTTTCGGTTACAAAAAAGGAGATTAAACGTTCCAGTTCTTTGTTTTCGTCCTTATTTGGTACCCAAAACCTGTCTCTTTGCATGCTCTGTGCAAATGACGCACTTCTCCACCAGCTAGGATATCAACTTAGAAGGTTCTGCTTGGTTATTGGCCTCGAAAGTGTAACAATCCTTCGCCAGTTGTGGCAATTTTCCTTCCACCTGTTGGTCTTTGGCGCTGATAGAACATAATTGTACACTCGATTTAATTAGCCATTTATCTATTTGGACTATATTCGCATGGGTTATTTGTGATATTTCAGCCAATTCTCTTTATTCATTTTCCTTGATCTTGAGTAGATGCTTGGTTGTATTGATCTGGCCTAGTATTTCAGTTTTGCTTTCAATATCGGAACCCAACCAACTTCCATCTAGAAAACCAAAGGTTTATTCACAGGATTTTCTTACCTCTCTAGCTTGTTGCCTTCCTTCAGATATGTCACGCTCCCATTCTTTCAACAAGATATTACCTCGGGTCTGCTCCGAGATAGAAAATCTGGAACTACTTCTTGTTTCCCTTCTCGCCGTGGCTAGAATATCCTCCTGGAAAGCAACTCGGGCCACCCCAACGTCTTTTTCCCTAAGAGTGAGATTTTCCAATATTCGATCAATGAGTTGGCATTCATTTTGAATCATTTCTACCTTAGCAAGTAGACCTTACTGAGCTACCGACACTCTTTTTCTGATCTCTATAGCTTGGGATTGAAATATCCTGATATCGATTACCTGGCTTTCGGGGAAGTCTAATTTGGCTTGTAGTTTCTCTATCAATTCTCCTTGCTGGCCTATTTGTGTCTGACTTGTCTGAGCCATTAGCTGTGTTTGTTCGAGATCGGCTTTGAGCCGCTCGATTTCCTCTTGATCAGCTACTCTAGCTTGTTCTAAACCTGTATTCCCCTGATCTTTGGCAGCAGCCTCTGTTGTAGCTAGTTTAGCCTCTAAGGTTTTGATCAAATGATTTTTTCACTTCAGCTGATCCTTTAGGGTCCCGACTAAATATTGGTTGGCTGTAGAGAAAGCCCCCAATTTTCCTGCTATTTGAGTTTCAAACTCCTCCTTTTTCATAGCTTTCAAATCGGTTAAAATTTTAAATTTTTTTGATACTGTACCTGCCTCTTGGTAAAGTTCTTGTTTCATGACAGCCTTTCTCTTCTTATCGAAGAAGAATTCATTCTGAGGTAGCTCTTCCATTGTTATAGGCGTTAATTCTTCACCAAAAACCCAACCTGCGTCTGGGACCCCTTTCATGGATTGTAGGGGGGTAACAAAAATGATGGGATTGTCGACCTGCTTAGATGATTTCCCTGGAGTAACAATCGAGGTTGGCTCGCTTGGAGGGTTGGAAGTCTTGGCTTCCTATTTTGGGCCCCCTGTTTGCTCTTTCTTGTCCTGGTGTTCTTCTTGACTGGGTACTAAATCTTTGGAGCCTTTGACTTCCATTTGTTGCACCTCTATGGTCGTTGGATTCTCACCTCGTAATACTGGGGGAAGGCAACTTCGCTGATGTTCTTGGAATTTGAAAACATCATCCCTCTCTTCGGGCGACAGGGCTTATATCCGAGCCAAAACCTTGGCATAAGATCTCGCGCCTCGAAAAATGTCATCATGAGGTGAATTCTCGTGCTCAACTCTTTTAAGACCACAACTAGCCAAGTGATTACTCACGACCCTATGTGGATCGTGTTTCTTGAATTCAATGTGAACCAATTTAATATCTTCTAGGGTTGTTGCCTCGGCCTTTGCATGCCCAAAATCTAATAAAGAATAGGTAGTTAAATGAATGGGGAAAGGTGGCCATACCTTCTTTTAAAATCCTGTAAGCTCTTTGCTTATGCCACAAATCATGGTTTTCCTAGCAATTGTGCGACAAGCCAGCCTATTTTGTATAAATAATGGTAGAGCATGCGGAGGGATAGAAGCACCGAAAACCCTGATGTATGAAAATTCTTCCTCCACGTACCAGTCATCCACACTACTCAAATTTGCCGCGATGTTATCTGGGATCCTGGGTGGTGGATTACCGAAGATGGTGACATGCATCGGTACCATTACCCAATTGAAAATTTCATATATGAAATATGAGGCCTTATCCTCCCAAAGCTTTGAATGGTAGACGTGTATAGGCTCAGCATCTGATGGAGCCCAGCTCCAGCTCATTAAGGGAAAAGGCGTTATGAAACACACAACGTCCATGATGTATGTAGACATAAAGAATGAAGCAGCCTTCCCGCTCACCCTCTGTGTCCAATATTTTGTAATCCGACTGGTCAGACTATCTGACAATAGTTTAGCCTAGTCGAAGGAACAACCTTCCGTGACTGTATGCATCAGAGGCATCCATGGGAGGAAAAAATGTGTGGTATCTTCCCTCCCATACAATCTACAGGTCATCATTGTTATGTATTTGAACTATGGTTCCAGAGAAGATATGGAATAAATTTMGTTKCTATCGGCTCTGAACTTCACGGGGTGTGAGACCCAATCCTTGATCAAATCAAATAAKMTTTTKCCATACTTMTCGCATTCCTTYTGTTTAAAATCCTCCAGAAACTCGACATKGTATGTGAAGTTCGACGTGGGTGGMAACTTGTACATCGCCTGTAATTGTTCTGGTCTAAAGGTCCCAATAGTGACCTTCTRCTCGTTGACGATGGTTCTGGTCGRAATATCTACATGGTMTAGCRCCCATTGGATCATGTCATAGTAAGGAAGAAGACGTGGCYTGGCCGCTACTTTATGCATTTCTGCTTGGACGACAATCTTGTATTTTGTGGCCAAGTCGTCCTTCTCATTATCACTAGAGTCATCTGAACATTTCACCAACTCGGACTGCAGAACCTCGGATATGTATGACCAAGTTTTGATAGAATCAACGCTTTGAGGTGAACTATCAGATACATTATCTGAGCCTTTCCCTGAAACCTTAGCACTTGCCTTGGACGCTTTTCGTAGGGCCATGACGGGGGATTCTGATTTAGCTCGCCTGCGATAAAAATATGTATACATACAGAAATCAGTTTGTTGAGGAAAGCTTCTCTGCATAAAATAAAAATGAGCTTTGTGAAATTGAAGAAAAATATCTATATATTCGACCATTTAAAACCTCGACGTCCTTATGAACAGAACAGTCAAATCATTTTTAGAGACAGATTTAGCAATAAAAACCATATCCTTACTTGTCGCTTCACCTCATTTCCAATTAATGCCATAAATTTCGACGGTTCATGACACAAGTTGGCGCAAGGAAGAATTAAATTTACCTCGTAGACTGTGCATATTATTATTTGCATTAAACATTGATTAAGTTGGCTTAGCTTCCTTAATTTGGCTTTCTTAAACTTTAATCAACCTTTCGACGTTCGTCGTATCGAGAGTTTTCACTCTAACCTTTCAAGTCTCTAAAAACTGAGATCGCGATGATTAGATTTAGTTAAGCACGAACGTAAATGGGATTAAGTGTTTAATTAATCATGTTTTAATTTATATCGCGACTTCGCGACTCGAGGCTTCGAAGGTATAGTTTCTGAGAGGAGCATATGTTGAGTTACAAAATCTCGAGATCACGATGATGTGATCTATTTAAACTAGAAGGTAAACCGGATTAAGTGTTTAATTAATCATGTTTTAATTTATATCGCGACTTCGCGACTCGGGGCTTCGAAGGTATAGTTTCCAAGAGGAGCGTATGTCGAGTTGCGAAATCCTGAGATCACGATGATGTGATCTATTTAAACTAGAAGGTAAACTGGATTAAGTGTTTAATTAATCATGTTTTAATTTATATCACGACTTCGCGACTCGGGGCTTCGAAGGTATAGCTTTTGGGAGGCGCATATGCCGAGTCGCAAAATCCCGACAGACTTTAACCATGGTCAAAACTAATCACCCCTGACACTAACCCAGGTTAATTAAGTAAAATTCTTTGCGGCTTCGCCTATCAGAGTTACGACGGTAATGTTTTTGGAGAGAATGAACGTCGAGACGTGAAATCCCGACAGCACTTGACTGGGGTTTAAAGAATTTTACTCTCAGCTTTAACCTGAGGTAAGCTTTTAAAAACTTTTCAAGACCTCACACATCGGGGCTTGTAAATCTTGTGACTTGTAACTCCCAAAGCACGATATCCTGAGGTACAAAAAGTAAAAAAATTCATTTAATCGATAAAAGGTGGTGACTTATGAAACATAACATCCTTCACTATTTCGCATGTCGAGACTACTAAAATTTTTAGTTGGTAAATGTCATGTAGCAAAAAAGAACTTAAAGACCAACATTTGACTTTAAAAATTACATTTAAACCAGTTGAAAAAGGCATCTCCAACTAGGGATCTCGTCTTCCTGCAAGATGGGAAGACTAGTAGACCATGTGCCTGTATTGGGTAAATGGAGTCAATGGATTTATTCCAACGAAACTGTTCCTAGGAAAAGGATATAGAGGGAAAAAGAGATTTTGTCTTTTACTTGTGAAAATCTTTTCAAAACTCAAATATGTTTCACACCCAGCTACAATCCCTTTCACGACTTTCTCTTTTTGTTTACTGAATTTAGGTCTACATTGGGAAAATTAAGACAATCCTAGGAAATCCAACAGATCTTGTGGCTTTTGGTTTGCATCAAACGAAGTTTATTACCTGTTTTTAATTGGGGAGCCCTGTCTGAACTTGGGATGTAGATCCGGTTTCGAGAACAATTGGTTACCAGAGTAGAGTGAGATTCACGTATAACAACCTTACAAATATCTCAGATATTGCTTCACTGCCAGCGGGCCTGTTCAGTACCCCGGTGAAGTTATCTAGCCCTTTTTACTGAATTTCCTTTCACCACTTCGATATATATTTATGCATTTAAATGTTGAGACGAGGGCAATCATTTCTGAATTTCCTTTCATCATCTTTTTTGGACTAGATGGACAATTAAATATGACTTTCCTTTCACCATTTGTCCTATAACTTACTTTTTAGAACACGAAGTGGGGCAATCAGTTTGTATGAGGGGTGATATCTGCGTAATATTTTGCAATGGAGGTCTGTCAACTTACTTTGATTACTCGGTACCAATCCTCTCTTAACTTTCACCACACCTTAGCTCGCAAGGAAAAGGGGGAAAAAATATTTCTAGGGGTCTTCCTTTGAGCAAGCCTCAATCTTTCGAAACTATTGAAAAACCTAGAATAGTCAGGATCAACCTATGCATCACTTTGTTTAGTAAGAGACTGAGGAGTTGTGAAGACCAGCTTACTTTCCAAAATCCGCTTTGCAGCTTTCAAATTTAACACGTCATCTCTTCTTCCCATGTATGCAAAACCGGGAAGATGCTTGGATTTTCAGGAAGGTAAATCTGAGAACAGAAAGAAGGGTGATGGATAGAGATCTGTAAACTGAAAGACAAGGGTCAAAAATTAAAACTGACTCTTGAAATCCCTTTTCGAAGAATCTTTATTTTCTCTGCTTATTTTAACTACCTCCTATCTTCATTTCAAGTGAAAATTCGTAGGACCCAGAGCGAGTAGTTGTTCTTATTCAAGCGAAAAAAATTATATTCATGAGACCATTGCGGCGTTCTGAAGATCTTTGTTAGAAAAATAAAATTCTCAGGAATTCATACCTTTACCTTACCATTTTATAATAACAGAAAACCTTTTCTATCACCTGTTTTAGCAAATTTATTTTCCGATATAGGACCTTTTGTTTACCCTTTTTGCTCGTTTGGGCTGCAAACCAGAATCCAAAAAAATTATGAAAGAGAAAACGCAAACCGGTATATACAGTGGAATTTTTTTGGGAACCAATTATTGCATATAATGTTTTAAATAACGCCCGTTGACAGGGGCATTGAAGATTTTACCGTCCAGATTTTCTAATAGAAACGAATTCTTTCCTTCGGGAGCTGCGACTCTAAATGGTCCATACCAAATATGATCAAATTTACCATGTTTCGTTGAATCTTCCTTCCTAGCATCCCATCTCAAGACCTAATCGCATGGGAGAAACTCTTTGTCTTTTGCCTTATGGTCAAATAACGTTTTCATATCATCTTGGTATTTCTGCAGCCTTTCGTCTACTTCAACCCTGTGTTGTTTCACTTCAATTAGCTGATTTATCCTTTTGGTAACATGATTCGGTTCTTCTTTCTCATCTTGCCATAATTTCATCACAGGGAGCGCTAGATTTATCGGTAATACCACGTCGGTCCCGTACACCATTTGGAAAGGCGAGGTGCCGATAGATTTTTTCGTGCCTATCCGATTCGCCCATAAGGCATATTTCAAATGCACATGCCAAGATTTTTTATTATTGTCCAACACTTTCTTAATTACATTTATCAGACTCTTGTTTGAAGACTTGGCTAGTCCATTTCCTTGGGATAATAAGCCATGGAATGATCGAGTACGATATTGTATTTCTGGCAAAATCTGATCATAGCCATAAATTTGAAAGCCTGGGCGTTATCCGTGACTATTTTTCTAGGGCAGCTGAATCTAGACAAAATGTTGTCTTCCAAGAAGTCTATTACCACTGAATCTGTTGCCTTTCTGGTTGGAATAGCCTCCACCCATTTAGTGAAGTAATATGTGGCAGTCAGGATCCATTTGTGTTGAGCACTAGAATGGGGATTAATTTCGCCTATAAAATCTAGTCCCCATTGTTGGAAAGGGGCTTCCATTTTGACCGGCACTAATGGTAGCGCTGGGAGTTTATGCTTGCCCGCGAACAGTTGACAAGAGTTACAGGCTCTAACTTTGGCATTTACGTCTGAGAAAATTTTTGGCCAATAATACCCTGCCCTTGGGATCTTATAAGTTGTCGCCCTCCGAGCGTGGTGTCCCCCGCAAACTCCTTCATGAAATTCGCTTATCACCCTCTCGATTTTTTATTCAACTAAACAGACCAACAGGAAACCTAGTGGGTCCTTCCAATATAATTGATTATCGGATATACAGTATTTGACCGCATGTAATTTTAGCGTTCTGGCTTTGGATGGGGATAAATCACTCGGGCATTTTAATGTCCTCAGGTAAGACACTATGTTTTTGTACCATTCTGATGAGAGAAACTTCTCTTCGATTCTGATTGCGCTTGTTGGCTCATCACACTCGTTCATGTCCACACCTTCTTCATATTCTTGTAGGCCATTTATACTAAGAGCTCTGAAATTTGATTCTACTAAGAGTTTGGCCAAACCTTGTCCTTTTACCAATTTCATTGGTTTTATCTCCAGGTCAAATTCTTGAATTTTGGCAAGCCAACGTCCCCTTCTTCCATCACTATCAGATTGAACCAAAATATCCTTTACATAACTAGTAGGTACATACGTGATTATCTTGGAATGCAGCACATAGGTTCTGAATGATTTCAATGCCTTCACCATAGCATACGCTTTCTTTTCCATTATATCATATTTAAGTTATGCGTCTCTGAGACTCTTTCTAAAAAAGGCTATCGACTATTCGAAACCTTCTTCGCTTTTCTGGAGGAGTACCGCGACGATTGTGTGTTCGGAGGTGAATGAGAAAATAAGAAAATCTTTTAGATAATCAGGGCTTTCCAGTACAGGTGCCTCTCTTATGAATTTCTTGATGTGTGCAAACGTCGCTTTGGCTTCTATTGTCCATTTCACTTCGTTGTTTTTCTTTATCATATCTGTGATCAATTTCACAATTTCAGCAAAGTTCGGAATAAATCTCCTAAAAAAAATTATTTTTCCTAAAAATGACTGAATTTCTTTTACATTCCTAGGAATATTTATAGTATCTATAGCCTCAACTCTTTTAGGATCGATTTTAATACCATCTCGAGACACAATATGGCCCAAGACTTTACCTTTTTGCATGGTGAAGTGGGACTTTTTGGGATTCAAAGACAGACCAAACTTACAACATTTCTCAAATGTCTGCTTGAGATGTACCAGATGTTCTTCATCAGATTTAGAAAAAACAGTTAGATCATCAAGATAAATGACCACAAATTTATCCCTTTCGTCGATGAAAGCAATGTCCATAGCACGTTGGAAGGTAGCGCATGCATTCATTAAACCAAAAGGCATTTTATCATACATAAAAGTACCCCAAGGGGTAGTGAAAGTTGTTTTCTCTTTATCTAGTTCACTTACGACGATTTGATTATACCCAGAGAACCCGTCGATCATCGATATCCTATTTGCCCCAACTACCTTTTCTAAAACGTGATCCATTTTGGGTAGAGGGTAGTTATCTTTGAGGGAGGACTTATTCAGATTTCTAAAGTCCACACATAGTCTGATCTCCCCACTCTTCTTTCTGACCGGGACTAGGTTTTCTACCCAATCGGAGTATCTCAGAGGTACTATTATTTTTGCATCCAAGAGTTTTTTAACTTCCTTTTCGACCACAGGCAATAAAATAGGGTTGATCTATCTGAGTTTTTGTCAAAATGGTTTGACACCAGGTTTTAGAGGTATCTTGTGTTCAATCACAACGGTGTCGTATGTTCTCATCTCTTCGTAAGACCAAGAAGAAACATCTTTATATTGTCCGATCAATTCTTTATACTTTCTTTTTACCTCAGGAGGAAGGTACTTTGATATTTTTACCATTCTAGGTTCTTCTTTGTTCCCTACATCCCAGTCTTCAACCTCCTCTGGTTGGGGTTGCAGGGTGGATTTCAAGGGTATGTCATTCTGATCGAACAGTCTCTCCAGGGGAATTAGTCCTTTCAGAATCTTATTGTTCTCTAAAACCAACATGCAATGATTTGCAATCTTTTCCTGGAACTCTTGAGGATCCTCTCCTTCTTGCATGATCCATATGTGATCATTTTGATTCTCTTGATCAATGTGAGTTTCAAAGAAGTCTCCCACTGCTTCTAGGAATTTCTTGATATGTTTGTCATCCTCGAAAACCTGCCAGTGTTGTATGTTGTTCGGGATGGATGGTCTGTGCCTTACCTCTATGTGGTATTTTAATTTAAAAGTTGTATGGGGAGCGAACGTCGAGGCTGCCTTGGCTAACGAGTCAGCCTGTAAATTTTAGGTGCATGGGATGAAGTGGATATTTACAGATGAGAAGAAATTTTCCATTAGATCTTAGGCACAATTTTTGTACGATCTCAATCTCGGGTGCTTGGATTGGTATTGTCGATTTATCTATTTGACTATCAACTCTGCATCTCCATATACTTCTAGGTTCTTTATGTTCAGCTTCCTGGTAGTTTCCAATCCTAATATCAAGGCTTCATACTCACATACATTGTTGGTATAGTCTATATCCCATTGAACCCTATAAGAGAAAGGGACAACAAATTTATTTTCAGGTGCCACAAAAAGTACCCCTACACCTGCTCCTTCACATGACAGGGCACCGTCAAAAAAAAAATTCCAGATCCCAGTACTATGCATATTTTCCGATTCTTTCTCATCTATGTAATTTTCTTCTGTGCAGTTGTCTATACCATCATCAAAAGACAAAATACAATTTCCTAGATCTTGATCAGCAATGTAAACAAGAAAATTGTTAGGATTCTGAGGATCGCTCACTGTATAGGCTAACCTCGTTTCCCTGTGTAACCGAATAAGTTGTCCACCAAACACAAGAATTGTGGCATAATTCATGTCCAGTTGGAGGGACCCCCCGAGTTTGGCTCCCCACGACCTTGATAGCAGCAAGCCATACTTTGGGGGGATATCAGCAATAACTACATCCATCAGGATGCTTTTGACTGGGACCTGTGCAAGGGTGACTACTAAATATTTTATCATAACCATGCACTTAACTCTTCTCGAATCGAAAGAGTAGAGATATCCGTAAGGCTTGGTGATATCAAGGCCTAATCTATCCATAATAGTTTTGGGCATCACATTATGTGAAGCTCCAAAGTCTAGCATGCAGTTATGCAACAATCGATCATGCATATTTAAGGTGATATAGAAAGGAGCGACGGTGTCTCTGGCCCCCTCAAAATGTGGACCAAAAGTGATATTGGGCTTATCATCTTCCAATTTTATCACGTCTGATTGACTTTCTTGATCCGAACAACCTATCACTTTGGTTATCTACTTACAATATGCAGGATTCTTTGCTAATTCAACCAGAGGGATCGGTATTTTGATCCTATTTATCTCATTTTCAAATCTAAAACCACCACTACCTTTGTCTGTTTCTATGGTTGAAATCTCAGACTCTCTCTTCTCCAACTTATTTGTCTGAGCTGATTTATTACTCGTGAGTTTATTTACTGGTGTGGTTTCCTCAGCTGTCTTGGTTTCCCTTGTTTGGGTTTCAACCTCCTTGGTTTTAGGATCCAACAAGTCTACCCCTTTTATTTTGTTAGTAGATGTTTCTGTCTCTTTTGGGGCTGGTACATATATTTGACCTCTAGGGAGAATTTTCTTGGGTTGAGGAATCAACGCAGATTTGTTTTTAGACCTCAGGTTATATCTAGGTTGGACTTCGGCCATTATTGAATCAGTTACTTCTTGATAGTCAGGGACATCTATATTGTTTATGTCATCATTTGTATCTGAGGATTGTTGTGTGTTTAAAGACTTCTCATAATCTTCTTTAGTTACATAAGGTTGAGTGTAGTTGTCACCCAAATTTGTCACATCTTCTTCCAGACCCTCGAAATCTTCCAAGTCATTTCCTCCTATAAAATTTTCATTTTTTAAAGGGGTTTGAATTTTCTGATCTTCATTTTTAGTCTGTCTTTGTTGATTTTGAAGATTGGGGTTTCTCCTGAATTCCATTTTAATGAAAGGAGTGGCCTTAGATTGATCCAGCTCCATCCTAGAAATTTTATTTGACAATTCCTTAATTATCCTAGCCATATCATCCATTTTTTCATCTATGGATCTATTAGAACCTGAGGTTCTGACTTGTTCCCTGAAACGTCTGGTTTCTCGGTTTCACGTTTCTACCTCAGCTTTCAATTTTCCAGAAGCCATCATGTTAGATTCGATTTCCACAACATCATCCTGCATTCGGGTTAGGGTAGCCCCTCTTCTTTCTCTTAAGAGAAGGGAAAAATCGTATTCGAAAGATCCTACGAAGGTTACTTTGGCTGCAGGTCGTGACGGTTTAACTTCGACTGGGATTTTATTATACAGCTTATTAAATCTTTGAATAAATTCCATAACTATTTTTGAATTCTTTTTCTTTAAAGATCCGAACTCGGTCAAATAATACAAGTGGTCTTTCCTTTCACCCCACTGTCTAAGGAAGGCGTCTTCTAGGGCATCATACGATAATATCGATCCTGCGGGTAGGATTTGAAACCAGGTTTGTACCTATCCTTCAAAAGTTTGAACAAACAGCCTCAAATACACATCTTCGTGCTCGAGACCTAGGATATCCGCAAACTGATCAAAAAAGTTTATATGTTCAGCTACGGTCAAGTCTCCTTCTCCTGTAAACTTAGGTAGGTTTTTGATATAATTTTCAGGAAGGTCATGAAGAGGGACAGGTAGAACCAAAGGCACATATCTTGTAGCCACTTTAGCGGAAAATCTAGGAGGGGGGAGAGGCCTTTGGCCTCCTACTCCTCCTGTAGCCACACCACCTCCTAAAAATCCACCCCCTCTGAAAACCCCTCCACCTCCTCCTCTGGTGGCCACCATCGGTACTACTGGATAGGGAAATGATGTATTGTATAGAGGGTTCTAGAACACTAAAAGAAAATCTTTAGCTTCTTCTCGAGATGAGAAAACCAAAGATGGGTGATAAGTGATGCGAGGACTTGGCTCTTCGAACTTGCAAGAAATGTAATTCGGGGAACCCGCGGGCGTGTAATCTGAGTGTAAGGTATACTCTTCGAGATCTGGTGAGGTCATGAGATCTAATTGAAAAGTTGGCGGGATATCGATCTCTGATAAATCCATTGCATGGCTTTTACCTCTGTATGCATCAACGGTTATCAAACGGGTTTCACTTTTAATATCAGAGAGATCTAAAGTTGGATTGATGGTTTCGGGAGGGGAACTATAAGAAGTTGAAGTTTCAAACAAACTCTTGATCTTGGATTGTGGGTACTTAAGTTGGTAGACTACAATAGTTGGCTTAAGGGGACCTCTAGTTTTCAATATTTTTTCGGGATCGGAAACAAGCGTGGTCTGTTTTCCCTCTGGGTTTTGTCTGGTATTCCTTCAATCGGATGCCAGCTTATTTTAAATGTGGATTCGCCAAGTGAAAGATAAGAAAATCCTTTAAAGGGTGTTCACTCTTTGTTCACTATCAAAGGGTGAAACTTGTGAGAATGTCATTCTTCCCAGGGAAAAGGTTTCGTAACTTCGTTCCCCGGCAACGATGCCAAAAAGAAGTTGTTCCAGAGTCTGTACCTAAGGCTTAGAAGGTACAGTGTCTAGGCATCTGAAAGTGAGTGAAGAGTAATAAGGATGAGAGCATCAACCTTCGGGAAAGGAATCTAGGGTTAATTTCCAGGTTGTCATTGTCTAGCCTCCAACTGTTCCTGGATGTTTATATCCTACTCAATCGTAGCCCACGAGTGCTCAAGTTCTACCTGGGTATTGGCTATTTTAAGAATATTATCGAAAAGGTTCAAAGCGATATGTGTTTGGTCCGATAAACCGGGCTCAATGTTAGGTTGTCTTACAATGGGGACAGTCATAGAGGAACAGTGAAAGTAAAGGAAAGTTTCAAAGTTTTAGATGTTGTCTCAATTCGATCGTATAAAAGAGAACTATATGATTTAATGTAAAAGATAAATTACAAACCAAAGGCCTTTTCTCGTAACTGTGTTATCTAGTAAATAATTGGTGTGTGTGAAAATGTGAGAAAAACATAAATATGTTTATAATACGAGGCTCCTATCAAGGGAGAATCTTGTCCTATAAACAGAAGAAGAAAAAGGTGAGAAGAAATCTAACGAATGTATAAAATATGAAAATCTAATGAGTCCACAGGTCTTGTACCTGCTAATAGTCGATACAGAGGAAAAACTATAAACTATATAGACAATTAAAATTAATCACCACAGTAGAGGTTTTACTAAATTGCGGTGTGACATTCATCAAACATATATGTGCGAAATGAAATTGAACAAGAAATCAGAAAGGAGACAAACTCATAACACAGTCTTGACGGAATCAAGAGTCTTCGGATTGCTTTGTATTAATATTCAAAAAAGGAGAGTCTCTATTACAATCGACCAAAATAGGTCCAGCCTTTGTTCATTCTTCAAAACGTATATTTATACAAATTTCTATAGTTTGGAATCCCAATCGTTCTAGAGGTTTTCGGTTACAACAAAGGAGATTAAGCATTTCAGTTCTTTGTTTCTGTCCTTATTTGGTACTCGAAACCTATCTCTTTGCATGCTCTGTGCAAATGACACACTTCTCCACCAGCTGGGATATCAACTTAGAAGGTTCTTCTTGATTATTGGCCTCGAAAGTGTAACAATCCTTCGCTAGTTGTGTCAATTTTCCTTCCACCTGTTGGTATTTGGTGTTGATAGAACATAATTGTACACTCGGTTTAATTAGCCATTTATCTATTTGGACTATATCCGCCTGGGTTGTTTGTGATATTTCAACCAATTCTCTTTCTTCATTTTCCTTAATCTTGAGTAGATGCTTGGTTGTATTGATCTGGCCCAATATTTCAGTGCTTCTTTCATCATCGGAACCCAACCAACTTCCATCTAGAAAACCAAAGGTTTATTCACAGGATTTTCTTATCTCTCTAGCTTGTTTTCTACCTTCAGATATGTCACGCTCCCATTCTTTCAACAAGATATTACCTCTGGTCTGCTTCGAGATAGAAAACCTCGAACTACTGCATGTTTCCCTTCTCGTCGTGGCTATAATAGCCTCCTGGAAAGCAACTTGGGCCACCCCAACATCTTTTTCCCTGAGAGTGAGATTTTCCAATATTCGATCAATGAGTTGGCAATTGTTTTGAATCGTTTCTACCTTAGTAAGTAGACCTTGTTGAGCTGCCGACACTCTTTTTCTGATCTCTATAGCTTGGGATTGAAATATCTCGATATCAATTACCTGGCTTTCGACGAAGTCTAATTTGGCTTGTAGCTCCTCTATCAATTCTCCTTGCTAGTCTATATGTGTCTGACTTGTCTGAGCCATCAATTGTGTCTATTTGAGATTGGCTTTGAGCCGCTCGATTTCCTTTTGATCAGCTACTCTAGCTTGTTCTAAACCTGTATTCGCCTGATCTTTGGCAGCGGCCTCTGTTGTAGCTAGTTTAGCCTCCAAGGCTTTGATCAAATGATTTTTTCACTTTAGCTGATCCTTTAGGGTCCCGACTGAATATTGGTTGGTTGTAGTGAAATCCCCCAATGTTCCTGCTATTTGAGTTGCAAAATCCTCCTTTTTCATAGCTTTCCCATCGGTTAAAATTTTAAATTTCTTTGATACTGTACCTGCCTCTTGGTAAAGTTCTTGTTTCACGACATCCTTTCTCTTCTTATCAAAGAAGAATTCATTCGAAGGTAGCTCTTCCATTGTTATAGGTGTTAATTCTTCACCGAAAACCCAACCTACGTCTGGGACCCCTTTTGTGGATTGTAGGGTGGTAACATAAACGATGGGGTTGTCGACCTTCTTAGATGATTTCCCTGGAGTAACAACTGAGGTTGGCTCACTTGGATGGTTGGAAGTATTAGCTTCCTATTTTGGGCCCCCCGTTTTCTCTTTCTTGTCCTAGTGTTCTTCTTGACCGGGTGTTGAATCTTTGGAGCCTTCGGCTTCCATTTGCTGCACCTCTACGGTCGTTGGATTCTCACCCCATAATACTGGGGGAAGGCAGCTCCACCGATGTTCTTGGACTTTGAAAACATCAGCCCTCTCTTCGGGCGACAGGGCTTATATCCGAGCCAAAACCTCGACATAAGATCTCGCGCCTCGGAAAATGTCATCATGAGGCGAATTCTCGTGCTCAAATCTTTTAAGACCACAACTAGCCAAGTGATTACTCACGACCTTGTGTGGATGGTGTTTCTTGAATTCAATGTGAACCAATTTAATATCTTCCAGGGATGTTGCCTCATCCTTTGCATGCCCGAAATCTAATAAAGAATAGGTAGTTAAATGAATGGGGAAAGGTGGCCATACCTTCTTTGAAAATCCTTTAATATCTTTGCTTATGCCACCAATCACAGTTTGCCTGGCGATCTCGCGACAAGCCAGCCTATTGGGTATAAATAATGGTAGAGCATGCAGAGGGACAGAAGCACTGAAAACCCTGATGTATGAAAATTCTTCCTCCACGTACCAGTCATCCACACTACTCAAATTGGCCGCGATGTTATCTGGGATCCTGGGTGGTGGATTACCGAAGATGGTGACATGCATTGGTACCATTACCCAATCGAAAATTTCATATATGAAATCTGAGGCCTTATCCTCCCAAAGATTTGAATGGTAGACGTGGATAGGCTCAGCATCTGATGGAGCCCAGCTCGAGCTCATTAAGGGAAAAGGTGTTATTAAACACATGACATCCATGATGTATGCGGACATAAAGAATGAAGCGGCCTTCCTGCTCGCCCTCTGCGTTCAATATTCTGTAATTTGACTGGTCAAACTATCCGAAAATAGTTTGGCCCAGTCGAAGGAACAGCTTTCCGCGAATGTATGCATCAGAGGCACCCATGGGAGGAAACAATGTGTGGTGTCTTCCCTCCCATACAATCTACAGGTCATCATTTCTATGTATTTGAAATGTGGTTCCAGAGAAGATATGGAATAAATTATGTTGTTATCGGCTCTGAACTTCGTGGGGTGTGAGACCTAATCCTTGATCAAATCAGATAAGTTTTTGTCGTACTGCTCGCATTCCTTATGTTTAAAATCCTCCAGAAACTTGGCATTGTACGTGAAGTTCGACGTGGGTGGAAACTTGTACATCGCCTATAATTGTTCTGGTCTAAAGGTCCCAATAGTGACCTTCTTCTCATTGACGATGGTTCTGGTCGGGATATCTACATGGTCTAGCGCCCATAGGATCATGTCGTAGTAAGTAAGAAGACATGGCCTGGCTGCTACTTTATGCATTTCTTCTTGGACAACAATCTTGTATTTGGTGTCCAAGTCGTCCTTCTCATTATCACTGGAGTCATCTGAGCAGTTCACCAACTCGGACTACAGAACCTCGGAGATGTATGACCAGGTTCTGATAGAATCAACACTTCAGGGTGAAGTATCAGAAAAATTATCCAAGCCTTGCCCTGAAACCTCACACTTGCCTTGGACGGTTTTCGTGGGGCCATGACGAGGGATTCTGTTTTATCTCTCCTACGATAAAAATATGTATACATATAGAAATCAGTTTGTTGAGGAAATATTCTCTGCCTAAAATAAAAATGAGCTTTGTGACACTAAAGAAAAAGATCTATATCTTCGACCATTTAAAAAATCGACGTTCTTATGAACAAAATGGTCAAATCATTGTTAGAGACAGATTTAGCAATAAAAACCATATCCTTACTTGTCACTTCGCCTCATTTCCAATTAATGCTATAAATTTCGACGGTTCATGACACAAGTTGGCGCAAGGAAAATTTAAATTTACCTCGTAGACTATGCATATTATTATTTGCATTAAACATTGATTAAGTTGGCTTAGCTTCCTTAATTTGGCTTTCTTAAACTTTAATCAACCTTTCTGCGTGCGTCGTATTGGGAGTTTTCACTCTAACCTTTCAAGCCTCTAAAAACCGATATCGCGATGATTAGATTTAGTTAAGCACAAACATAAATGGGATTAAGTGTTTAATTAATCATGTTTTAATTTATATCATGACTTCGCGACTCGGGGATTCGAAGGTATAGTTTCCGGGAGGAGCGTATGTTGAGTTGCGAAATCCTGAGATCACGATGATGTGATCTATTTAACCCAGAAGGTAAACCGTATTAAGTGTTTAATTAATCATGTTTTAATTTATATCACGACTTCGCGACTCGGGGCTTCGAAGGTATAGTTTCCGGGAGGAGATTATGCCGAGTTGCGAAATCCCAAGATCACGATGATGTGATCTATTTAAACAGAAGGTAAACCAGATTAAGTGTTTAATTAATCATGTTTTAATTTATATCGTGACTTCGCGACTCGGGGCTTCGAAGGTATAGCTTTTGGGAGGCGCATATGCCGAGTCACGAAATCCCGATAGACTTTAACCATGGTCAAAACTAATCACCCCTGACACTAACCTGGGTTACTTAAGTAAAAGTCTTCGCAGCTTTGCCTATCGGAGTTACGACGGTAATGTTTTTGGAGAGAGTGAACGTCGAGACGCAAAATCCCGACAGCACTTGACTGGGGTTTAAAGAATTTTACTCTCATCTTTAACCTGAGGTAAGATTTTAAAAACTTTTCGCGACCTCGTACATCGGGGGTTGTAAATCTTCTGACTTCTAACTCCTGAAGCACGATATCCCGAGGTACAAAAAGTAAAAAAATTTGTTTAATCGATAAAAGGTGGTGACTTATGAAACATAACATCCTTTGTTATTTCGCATGTTGGGACTACTGAAATTTTTAGTTGGTAAATGTCACGAAGCAAAAAAGAACTTAAAGACCAACATTTGACTTTAAAAATTACATTTAAACCAGTTGAAAAAGGCAGCTCCAACATTCACCATGTCAAACAGATTCAGAAGATGAAGAGTACATAATCAACATAGGTATGTCATTTTGATTTAATTGTGAAAAATGCAGACATCTTGAAATAGAATGCCATGAAGGAAATGAGACAAAAAAACTAATTGAAAACAAAGAAAATTATGAAGCGGAATTGATTAGTGCTTTAGATGAAATAAGAAAAGAAAAGAAGAAAACAAGTCACTCAAGAAAGAATTGATGAAACAAAAGGAAAGTGTTCACATTTTTGAAGAATCCCAATAGTTCATTGAGAACTTAAGAACTCATCTAGAAGAAGCCAGAAAGATCAAAGAAAATATTGAATATCAAAAGAAACATTTGGAAGTCAACATAGAAGCACAGATGGAAGAAGCGGAAATGAGAGAGAAGTTATTGGTAGATCATCTTAAGGAAAGAACTAACGATCTAAGCCAGCTTGAGGCAGAGTTTGGTTAAGAAGAGAAAGGACTCGAAGAAGAAATAATCACATTAAAAATGCAGCTTGAAGAAGTGAAAAGAATAGAATAAGTCATGAAGTCTCAGATAATGAAGAAATAAGAAGAGGTTGAGAAGCTTGAAGAAGAAGTTGTCACATTGAGAAGTAAAATCGTCAAGCTCAACAAGAATGTTGAAGAGACAGAAACATCCACATTAGTTATAGAGAATGAAGAGAAGCACTCTAGGTTGCTAGAAAGGAAGAATGAATAAAATAGAAAGAGTTATGCATAAGAACTCAAAGGAAAGAATCATGGTCAACCATAATCTAAGAAAACTATTGAAGATACATCTTCAAGAAGACCATCCATGTTCAAGCCACAAAGAAACTTCAATCGTGATCATGACACTAACAAATTTGGGTCATTTTGCAATGGCTATTTCGATGCTCTTGCGACGTTATGTCATGGATATTTTGATGAATCTTGAGTCTCTCAAATGTCATTTCATGTGACATGGAAAGTTTGACGAACTTGAATTAACGTCGCAAGAGCAAAGACCGTCGGGAAATTCTCACAATTGTGACAAAAAAAAATATCGTCGCCAATACTACTTAGTGAAGAATTCATTGAAAGAGCGACACAGTAGGGAAATCGTTGCACACTCGACAATAGAGGAAAAGTAAGTGAAACCATTGCGACGAATCGACTATAGACACGTTCGTCGCTAGTGCGACGACAACATCGTATATAACGACTATTTCACTATACAAATTCCATGGTTTATATAGAAAATTTGTCACAGGATTTCTATTGTGCGTCGAAATGGTGACGACAACTTTTGTGGTGTACATCAAAATTGAGATGACAACTTTCATGGTTTATATAGAAAATTCGTCGCATGATTTCTATGGGGCGTCGAAATTGCGACGACAACTTTTTTTGGTTTATATAGCAAATTCGTCGCAGGATTTCTATTGTATGTCGAAATTGCGATGACCACTTTTGTGGTTTATATAGAAAATTCTTCACATGATTTACATGGGGCGTCAAAATTTTGATGACAACTCTTTTGGTTTATATAGCAAATTCGTCACAGGATTTCTGTTGTGCGTCGAAATTGCAACGAAAACTATTTATTTAAAATATATATATATATGGGCAAAACAAATAAAATTGTGCGTCGAAATTGTAACAAATATACCGCTATGAGGACTCTACCATACGCGCCAACATAGATTTAATGAATGTTTGGTTCCTGTGGTGATCTGCACTATATAGCATATTTATTTTCTATGGTGTTGTGACCTATAGAGAATGTATGGTTTCTATGGTGATATATGGATGGATATTTTGATCAAAATAGTTGATCTATTCATATATATTCTAATCAAAACAAGTGGTGTGTGCATGGATATTCTATTTGAAACATTGTATTTCTCCGTGGGATCCAATGCCCTTCGTTGAATCTAACTTTTTTTATCTTTTTAACTTGATAGCTATATTATTCAAAAGATATGTCCCTTCATGCTAAGCCATCATTGCATCAATATAGCCTTTCCCTAACTACCATGCAATTATGGAAATCATTTTACTCAACGAGTTTGTTCTCTCATATTGGATGCAACAAATAAGTTGGAGGTATTGTAAGGAAAAATGATCTTCATGCTAAGCAATCAATACAGCCTTTCCCTACCTACCATGTAAATATGGAAAGCATTTTACTCAATGAGTTTGTTCTCTCATATTGGATGCAACAAATACGTTCGAGCTATTGCAAGGAAAAATGATAACTTATGTGGGAGATTTATCGAATAGAAACATGTAAGAATCCCTAGTTTTCATTCTTCGGCATGGGGAAAAAACAAAAAGTGAGTCCATGAGATCTCAAGAAGACTAGAGTTCAAAACCAAAGGCTTCTATGCATTTTTGTATGAGGTATTTAATCTTTCCATAGTCATCTTCATATGTTTTTTCTTGGTGTTGAATAACACATGTAGAGGCTTTTATGTTTGTTTGCATGACTATAATTGTTCAATAGAATTTTCGAGGTCTTCCTTTCTAGTTCAAGAATGGGAGATGTATGAGGGAAATCAAATAAAGAAGGAAGTTTTGAGATTGGAATTGATAGAAAGCTCTGGTTCAAAGTATAAGGAAGCAAACATCGTTGTTTTCAACATAGGCCACTAGTGGACTCATGAAAAAACATCAAAGGGATGCTTGCCTAAACCTCAACCTTTTCACTATTAATTTGAAAGTCCTTGTGGTGGCTTGAGAATACGAGACTGAAGTTATTGCAAGATTAAAAATAAATATGGGTCATTTTCATTGAAGTTAATATAAGACTAAAAATTAATACACCATTGAAAATTACAAGGACTAGTCTTAGTTTTATAGACATTGGGTATTTAGGTTATACAATGCTTCATTGACAAACTGGCAATTACAAAAGTTACCC
>SNQJ01S0161678.1:4173-18436 GCA_010110895.2 Picea sitchensis
TCCAAGAGTAAATCAAAATATTGTCAATGAATACTTGGACTAACATGTCCAAGCATTCGCAAAACACACCATTCATCAAACTCATAAATACACCTGGGGCATTCATCAGCACAAATGTTAAAACTATAAACTTGTAATGTCCAAACCTCATCTTAAAGGAAGTCTTAGGGATGCTGTCCTCCTTGATCTGTAACTGGTGATACCTTGATCTCACGTTGATCTTTGAAAACACCATTGCACCCTTCAACTGATCAAACAAATCATCAATCCTTGGCAACAGATACTGATTCTTGATCATTTCCTTGTTAAATTGACGATAGTCAATGCAGAGTCTCCACAACCCATCCTTATTTTGTATGAAGATAACAGGCACACCCCATGGTCACACACTTGGATGTATAAGTCCTAGGTCCAACAACTCTTTCAGTTTCATTTTCAACTCTTGTAACTCCGGGGTCGACATTTGATAAGAATTTCATGCTATTGGTTTAGTCCCCAGTTTTAGGTCTATGGTAAATTCCAAATCCCTCTTTGGTGGCATCCCAAGTAACTCCTCAGGGAAAACATATGCAAACTCTCACACCACTGAAAGGTTTTCTTGAACTTCTGATATTCCCTTCTCATTTAATGCAAGGATCACATAAATATTACATACCTTCTGCATGCTCTTCCATAGCTGCAAGGAAGAGATTAACCTCAGGGAGACTCCCTGGTTTCGACCCACAATCACACGTCTTTGTCCCTCGTCATCGACCAAGCTCAACCATTTCGTCTTATAATTGAGTATCACCTGATGCGATTCCAACCAGTCCATATCGATCACAACGTCATAAGATCCTAAGATCATGACGTATAGGGTGGCCCTGGTTACAAACTCTCCCAGGTTAAGTTTACAACCCATAACCTTCCCACCAAACTTCTGTTTGGCTTCCGAATCCAATTCTACAAAGCTAAACTCATCCTGTTCGACTGCCTTTACCTTAATTCTTTTTAGTGCTGCCCCATAAATGAAACTCTCTATAGCACCTGGATCTATCAAAATACTAAGGGTCTGGTCAATGACGTTACTTGATGTCTAGAGCACAGTCGATTGGTGCTTTGTCTGGCGGTTATTCACCGTTGCAAGAATCTGATGGGCCTTGCCCAAATCTCCCATGGTAGTGGGTCCGACTGATCTAGATTCTCTAGTCCTCTCCATTGGGTAGTCACATTGGTAATGTGGTTCCCCACATGTCCAACACCCTTTCTTTCATCCAATACTTATGATACCCAAAGTAGAGGTTGACGGCCCACCTGCCTGAAACCCTGGTTTTTTCTGCTGAACATGCCTAAACTATTGTTGTTGCGATCAATGTTGATGTCGGTGTCGTGGTCCTCAGTAAGGAGTCCACTGTTGAGGCGTTGGTTTCTGAGGTGTAATGAGAGTGGATCCTCTCTGGAATCCACGATATCTTGGTGAATGTCTAGCTAGTTTCTAATGTTGTTGCCAACCAGAAGATGCCTATCCCACTGGTCTTGCTAGAGTCCTGCTCTAACCCCTGCTGATAAGCTCCTCCTCTACTATGAGGGTCTTCTGAATGACATCATGCAAGGTTTGAGGCATCATAATCCTAACCTTTGCATGAATGTTGACATTAAGTCTAAACACGAACTTGTTTACCTTAAGTTTCTTAGTATTCAAGTGTAGAGTATACCGAAGAAGTTCCAAAAAATGGGCCTCATACTCGAGCACCATACAACCACACTGTCGCAAGGCATTGAAATCATTGAGATGATGCTCAATGAATTCCTTAGACAGATACCTTTCCAGGAACTGTTCCTCAAACAATTCCCATGACATGCCTTCGACTACCATGTTCAATTGCAGCAGGAGTTTTTTCCACCATAGAAGAGCGCTCCCCTTCAGTTGAAAGACCGCCATGAGAACCTTCATTTTGGAGGTAGAGTCGTGAATTGAAAATCACATCGCCATATTCTCCAACCATGCCTCAACGGTTGCGTCGTCCAGGGCACCAAAGAACTTGGGAAATTTAACCTTCTCAAGTTTGCGGTGAAAGTTACCAATACCGACCAGAGCGCTTTGTGGACCCTTAGGGGTATAGGCGCCCTGGCCTTAACTTAGTACAAATGGTTTTTCCAGGCCTCTATCAAATCCCTGGAAGCACCTTGTCAGACCCAACGCATCCCCGCAGAAATTTTCTCATGCTCAAGACATGTTCTTCTCCTTGGAGGTTAGACCACTCTGGCATGAGTGCTACTGGAAGCGTTAGGCCTCCTCCTCTGGCACCACGTTGTGAACCTTCGTGGCGTCCTCTGACAATGAGTGAATCATGGACCGATTAAATTTTTAATTTAAGTGTTTACTTCAGTGGAAGGTGTGGGTATCCACAGTCACAGGGTTGAACCCACTCTGATAACATATGTAACGACCTCATCATTATGACAACATACGACATGTAACAAGTGCTAAAAAATTTCCCCCTTTTTTGTTTTTCTATTGTAGTAATAAATGTCATGGAAAGTAAATATTATCCTTTCAATTAGATGGGTATCATGGTTTTTGGCATGGTACCTTAGACATATTTTTTTAACCATAAGGAAGTCCACTTTACTTAGTTCCCAACAATTAAAGTATAGATATACACAATCCTGAGGACCCAACTACGTACTTGACCGTGTAAGTAGGTTTGAAAAAAAAACAAAAGCTTGTGTGGGAACCAATTTATTAAATAATATTTTAAGACGGAAATAGATAAGTAATATTGACAAGTAATTTTCATGGTAAGTAATTTATTAAAAATATTTGACAAGTAATATTTTTAAGATGATATTTCTTCTTGACTACAACATCTAATCATTCCTTTAAATTCAGTGGTGGTGTACTATGTATTAATCAATATTAGTGAAAATAGAACCGAGTCCTTGTACTCTCAATTTTAACCATAAACGATACCATAATAATATCAATATCGGTAGCAAAATACATGCATGGGGTGCTTTTACCATATATCGCTTTAACAATTTGGTTGGAAATGACCGGAATAAGATTTGTAGAACAACAAGAAGTACACGAAATATTTCAAGACATCTATGCGATAGGGATAAGCATAGTTTAGAGATTTGCCTCAAAATTATGACAGGGTAAAATCTCACTCAATCTCCACTCGTGTGGACTGTAGTCTACTTGTCGCTCAGGGACCGAAAGTCTAGTACTATCCTAAGACTAACAATCAGTCTCTTGGATTCGGAGGCAATCCTATCAAGGAGGAAGCTTGGAAGACAACCAATTATTCCAACATGTTTGGGATATCCTCATATCCTTACTCTTGGTGGCGAAGGGAATTTATGGGATCAATAGAAGATTAACCCCGCATTGAGTACACCATCCAATTTCTTCAGGAACGAGTTCAGACTTGTCAAAGTAAAAACAAAGGAATTCATCTAGAGAGACTCACAATCAATACAACCCAAATCCAAGTTCGTAACGACTTGTGTCACCAATAACCAAAGGAAAACTATTATCCAAGAAATTTAGTAGAAATCCAAACACTACCAGGTTTAAACCACCCCTTCACTCGTAGTTAGACACAGGTCTCCAGATACAAATTTAATACATAAACTATAAACTTTTGTGTTAATCTAGACAGAAGATGATATATAGAGATGTATCTTAAGGCGTACTCAAACAACTTGAATAAATCGTATACCATGTGGAGCATTCAAAATACCTAAAAATACAAAGTAGGCATTGACAATTACACACAAAAAAAACGACATTCAAATTGTTATCAGACATTCCTATATACAAATTGTCTTCTGTATAAACAAGCAGTGATTCATTATTATTAAGAATTTTTGTCATACATAGAAAAAATTGCCACACAGTCATACACAGTCATAAATTCGTTGTCATACATAGTCATAAATTCGTTGTCTATCATATATTATAAATTCGTTGTAATCGTTATTTCAATTGCTATTTCAATGCTATTTGCTTTATTTGTTTTAATTGAATTTCAAATGCTATTTGTTGTAATCGCTAATTCAATTGCTATTTCAAATGCAAATTTCAAATTCTATTTGAATGCAAGTCAAATCGTCGTAGTAAAATAAAATCTCTATTGAGATGCTAATCAAACCAAATGTTGATCAATGCAAGTCAAGCACAGTAGTAATAATAAAATTGTTATTCAATACTAATCAATCAAATGTTGATTAATCTGTAACTAAATCGTTGTGTAAATACATAACTAAATAACCATAAAATCCATAACTAAATCGTTGTGCAAATAACAATAAAGAACATGTCTAACAATGATAGCGTAGGCGCATTGCGCACTCCAAGTACTACCCACGCAGTCATCACGTAGTCATCAAAGATCTAGAAATGCAGAGCAAAGAAGTGGAAACATAGAGAAATCAAGTGGTAATCCAACAAGAGATATGGAACACAATGAAGTGGATACACTGTGTAAAGTGGGGGTTAAAACAAGGTGTAAACACATGGTGAAAAATCAAGTAAAATGAGAGGGTGTCGAGATTACAACTCAAGGGAAAACACAGAGAAACTCACTGCAATAAACGTTGGGCAGAGGAATGATCCTACACTTATTATCCATGCACAAGAAAGCAGGGCATTTGAATCTAAATCTTTAACACTGGAGTGAAGGACAGTCGATTCAGCTCCTATCCGAGTGCTCAGACATAGACTAATAAATTAAAGGATCAAGGAACATAGGATAAAAACACAAATATGCATCCAGATCTTCTCCGTGGAGAAGCAAATAATGAAATAAAAACGCAATCAAGGAATAAAGAAAATGATGGTAGGAGATACAAGAGTGCAAGAAAGGTTTTGAGTATGGGGTTCAATTTGGCCACGTGCCATACAAAGTCACTCAGAATTAAAGGATATTATGGATAGCACGGGTTCTTATTGAATGAAACAAGTGACAAGGGAATTACAATTTCCGTAGAAATCCATGCGCGTGGAAATCTCATGGAAATGAAATCTGCATCTGAATACAATAAAATTAACAAGTGTAAATTAAATTCATTGCAAGTAACAACTTTAACAAGCATACGTTAGCCAAATGTGAATGCTCTGAATTTGTTCTCCCATGCGTGCTTCATCCAGCTCCCGCTTGCCAACCGATGTGACCTCACAAATACCTCCAAGCCAATGCTAGGGGTACTTTTCTCCCCCCTGAGTCCCCTGAGCCGCAAAGGACCCATGCACATAATACCAGAGAATGATAGCACCCAACTCACCTTGCAAGGTCGAGCTACTACTCATTACTAGAGCTAGCTATCCCAACGCCAATAAGAGAAACTTCAGTTAAGATAAAATTTCAACAGTGTAACATTATGCAAGCGAGATGTGTCCACACTCCTCCTCCACCATTCTTTTTATAGAGTTTTCTTGGTCATTAGTTTCCCATAACCCTCATTAGATTCATTTTTTATTTAATTAATTTCGAAAAACCTCCCCCGTGCACATGTCGCCCGATCCCCTAGTTGCACTAGAAAATCAATTTTATCAATTAATTAAATATTCCTATTTCCCTCACCCACCTAAAAGCGTTCGTAAAAATGCTCCTCGGTGTCCCATTATTCCCTTAAAATTCTTAAATGGCTTATGCCTTACTTAATTCCTAGTTGAGTTCATAAATAGAAAGTTCCAAATGCAAGATTCCTTACTAAGTTAGACATTCAAATTTTTCTTTAAGTTTCCCTTTTTCTTTTAAGTTTCCCCCTTTTTCCTTCTTAACTAAAAAAAATCAATTGAGCAAGTGGAGATAAAAACAACCATTTACTT
This sequence comes from Picea sitchensis, assembly GCA_010110895.2. Lineage (NCBI taxonomy): Eukaryota > Viridiplantae > Streptophyta > Pinopsida > Pinales > Pinaceae > Picea > Picea sitchensis. The sequence goes on from SNQJ01S0161678.1 coordinate 9,992, forward strand.
TTTTTCCTTTTTAACTAAAATCAATTTAGCAAGTGTAGATAAAAACAACCATTTACCCTTTTAATAAATTTGATCCTCCATTATAATTTGTTTACTTTAATAATTAAGTTTGAATTTCTTACCCCCCTTCTTGTTACATGTTTATTTAGTTTTTCTTTATCCACATGTTCTACTTAGACCTAGGTTTTAATTTCACTAGGTTGGGCGACAATTTTTAAGGGAAAAATTCTTATTAAACTTTACTTATCATGACATTCATTTCAAGGTCGACCAGGTCCTAAGGAGGCATAATTTCTAGGCACTAGGTTTATTAGCTTATCATAGTTAAAATCACGATGTKCCCTTCAGGACGCACTATGTGATCCAAGGGTGCCACTCACCTCCTTTCATTTTCTTTGTGCGACATGCCCTTCAAGACGCACTACGTGCTCCAAGGGTGTCACTTGCCTCTTTCCATTTCATTTTCATGACGTTCCTTTCAAGACGCACTATGTGATCCAAGAGTGCCACTCACCTCTTGACTAAATTTGGTAGACGTCAAACCCCTGGAATCAATACTCTGCCATGTGATCTTGTGGGAAACTAGGGGCCTCTAAGGAATAAGGCCCCTACCTTATCGTCCACCCTTTAGAATCATCATGAGCGATTATCACAGTCTTCCCTTACGACATCGTGGGTCTTCTCAAACTAGGTAATCGTTAGCCTACAGTTCGAGCCATGCTGAGAGTGATAGTAGGCTATGGTAGGGTGGCTACCAAAACTCTCCCTCAATGTCTCTAGTTGTCGTGCATGACCCCTCTACTCCAAATGTGAGTCTGGTCGGTAAGTTATCGTCAGCTTGCATCCATCAATGAATCATGTTAGCAATAATAATAAATCATCATAACATCTAATCATATGTACATATGTCACATAAACAACATTCAAACCCTGACAGTCCACTCCTTGAATTGATCCAGAGTCCAAGGGGTTTCATCGATGCCTATGCATCCTCAATGTCCGGAGTCTTTCACACTCAGGAGAACCTGGTCAATAACACCTATCTATGTAAATACAACAAAGTAACATATCATCAAATCTGAAATATCCCATAATCATAATCAAAACAACCAATAGTATAATAACCCAGATCACTTGCACGCAAGTGTCCTCAAAGAATAAGTTCACTCAGTGCACGCAAGAGCATGATGTTACAACATCAAGCATCGAGGAAAATGCTTTCATAAGGGGTATGGAATGTTAGGTAGCTAGAGGGGTAGTAGGAGGGCCTAGAGGGCCCATAATGATAATAATGGAGACCATTCAATGTAAGGTGGACTAGTTCCACTATATTATTAAATAAGGCCCACTATGATAGTTAGATATAATAAATGAGTAGTTAGCTATAATAAATGTAAGAGGACTTCTTAGAAGGTTCTACTTCTAGAATATTCCTCCTCTAGAATGTTCTTAGATGATGGTAGCACTATATAAAGGTGTTTAAGAAATGTAATGGGATATGAAGATAAGTATTCTATTTGGAGCATTATCTCATTAGGAGGTTTCTCCCTTGAAGAGGCAATTGAACAGGAGAGGATCCATTCCATAATAGGATCCATTGTATGGTGTTTCCCTACCCTAAGGGTTTGATAGTAATAAAATATATTTTTCATATTGTTCTTCTATATCTATTATGGTGCTTTTGTATTCAGTTCTTTGGTTCTTAACAAAGTGCCATGAAATTTCAAGAGAGTTCTGAGAAATATTCTATAGATGGAAATGATGAATGATGAAAATGAGATGTCCATCATGAACGCTAATGAAAACATGGATGATATCAAAGAATATGTGGGGGCGTCATACATCCTTAAGTCTTGAAACCCTACCATATTGTCAAGGCATCTATCTAGTTTAATAATGTCAAATTTAGATGCATACAAGCATAGATTGAAGAAATTTGAATGTTGGCCCCATTCACTTCTCACTATGCGGGGTTGATGGAAGATATTTGTGGTGGGTGTATTGGAAGTTCCATGACATTTCAAGAGAACTCCAAAAAGGATTCTATAGAAGGGAATGGCAAATGATGACAATGAGACATGCATGATGAATGTTGATGCAAATGTGGATGATCCCAAATATTATGTGGGGACATCATACATCCTCGAGTCTTTAAACCCTCCCATACCATCAAGACATGTGTTTAGTCTAACCATGTCAAAGTTCAACATATACAAGAACAAATTGAATAAATTTCAATGTTGGCCCCATTATTGATCATTATGCAGGGTTGGTGGATGACATTTGTGATGAGTTTATTGGAAGTTCCATGAAAGTTCAAGAGAGTTCCAACAAAGATTCTACATATGGAAATGACAAATTATGACAATGAGACGTTTGTTATGAATGTTGATGTGAACATGGAAAATCTCAAAGATTATATGGGGACATTAGACATCCTTGAGTCTTGAAACCCTCCCATGTCATCAAATCATGTGTCTAGTCTAGCCATGTCAAATTTCCATGAATAGAGGCACATATTGAAGAAATTTCAACATTGGCCCCATTCATTGCTCACTATGCGGGGTCGGTGGAAGACATTTGTGATGGGTGTATTGGAATTTCCATGACATTTCAAGATATTTTTGACCAAGGTCCTACATATGGCAATGAAAAATGATGACAATGAGATGTGGACGATATCAAATATTATGTGCAGGGTCAATGGATGTCATTAATCCTTTGACTAGATATAATCCCTATGCAATTAACCATTAAACTACCTAACCCCTATGCCCCAAATACCTTAGCCCTTGACCCTTGATCCCTTAAATTGTAACCCCTAATCCCTTAACCCTTAATCCCTAGACCTAGAATACATAAATCCCCTAATCCCCAAAGCTCTTATCCACTTAATCCCCAACAACTCAACAAATTAACTATTTAGGCACAATATGCATTAAATTGGAAGCCAAATAGGAAGCCAAACTAGAATCTAAAAAGGAATCTAAGTTGGATGCTAACCATGAAGTTGAACTGGAAGCTAAAGTAGAAGCTAAAATGGAATCTAAACTGGAAGCTACACTCGGTGCTAACTTGGGCGTGAAATTGGGCGCTAAAGTAGGCGATAAATCAGGCACTAAGTTAGGTGCTAAATTAAGCACTAATAGTTCCTAATTTAGCATCGACTTGTGTTTCTCGGTGAAAATAACACCCAAAATAAAGCCATCCCGATAAATAGCACCGACTTTTGCAAAAAATTGGGGAAAATACATTAAAACAAACAATGGAAGAAAAAAAGGGAGCTAAAAAGGAAGCTAATCACAAGGATTTGTTGTAGTGTGTGTGTGTGTGTGTGTGTGTGTGTGTCATAACTTTGATTCAAAGAAAAACAATAAACTAGTTAAATACCTCTTGAAGATGTTTTCCTTTGAGTTATTTGAAAATGTATGCTACCAAAAGCTTGAAACTACTTGAAAAATGATTGTTTTTCCTCCCAACCAGCTAGTAATAAAGCCTCTTTGGCTCCCTAGATCTAGGATTCCTTATGGTTTCCTTTCCCTTGAGCCCAAAATTCCCAGCAACCAACCAACCAATCTCGTATGCAACCAAAATTTCCCAAACCAAATTCCTCTCCAAATTTCATGCTCCTCTCTTTCCCATCCCCCTCCAAATGACCCATTTTCCCCTCTGTATCCTCCCATCCACCCTTTCTTCCTCGACACTCCCCCCCTGACATACCTTATCTCCCTTGAATTTTTCCCCATACTTCATAAATTCCCCACCTACCCCATCACACATAATACTATAAAATAATTATTTCATTTCTTGTTGCATTATTTAATTCATTAATTAAATAATGATCAAATCTAATTAGTTAAATAATCTAATTGAATTAATTAAATTAATTATTTCAATTATTTAATTAACTTGATTACATTAATGAATTAAATTAAATTACTTAATTAAATTGATATTAATTAATCCATTTGGGGCGTTACATACACCCACCCTTCAAGAAGCTTCGTCCCAAAGTTATGATCATTCACAATACAAGGATAATAATAACACGATTCATACATCTGATCTGATAAGTAATATCATTAATTTAATACATTCATGAATACTATTGTACATGTCCAAGGCATGTATGTGTAGTTGGAACATACATAACTCGCACATGTACTAATGGAAATAATTAACAAATCTAATGCAATTACTGTATTCTTCCAATCTAATCAACAATGCAATTAAATTCATAATGATTAAATCAACCATTTACAATAATAACATAATTCTTCAATTATAATAATTTAACAAAAAGCAACATTTACCTAGATAATTGTAATTAAGTTAAGCAATTTTTTTTAAAGAACATGAGAAAGTTAGACACTTCTTCTATAAGATTAAAAACCTACACACTCTCAACTACTTTTAACACCCTGCCTCCCTAACCTACTTCCATATTCCATCCCTATCCTTCCTTTGTTGGAAAATCCTGGAGCATCAACTTTATTGACCTAAATCCATATAGAACTCATCAGTGGAAGTATCAACTACCTTGACCAAGTTTCCCTAGAAAGAAACTGGCAGTCATAATCACACATCTAGGGGAGCATGACCTAACATCATCCTCCCATGACTCCAGGCTTCGAAGGATACATGGTGGGAAATGCCTCCACCCCTCCTAATAGAACTAGGGTCAACACCTTATCATGGACCATACAGTGCCACTGTGTTGTTGGGAATTTCATCATCGTATATTAAGTTTCAAGCTATCAAAATACCTGAAAACCATGCACTTTCCCACATATCATAGCAATGCATGTGGGCCAACATAATTTAACATACAATGATTCATACCATACTTTTTCTCGATCGATGCTCACAACATCAACAATTTATTATCATCATTATTTGGCTATTACATATCCCATTAATCTATAGGTTAGTTTATAACACAAACTCATGCATATCCATACACTATTAACATGTAATTTCATTTAACCATATCATTAAGTCGGTATTCATGTACCAATACCTTTCAAATTCAAGTTTTCATGCTAGAAATAGGTCGCATAATATCCATCATAAATCACATAACATTCAATATTCGTAGTATTTACATTCACATAGGTCCATATGTCGAACATTTAAAGTGTCAAGTTAATAGTGTTCCACAGATAATAAACAAATGAAGATACAATTAGGCCATAACTAATTTTAGCTTCCTAAGTCCAAACGAGGCATTACATCGGGAAAATTTATCTCGAAGTTGTGGTCACAAAAGTGAGGGATGGTATGAGCACATGGTCTCTGCATCCTCCAAGGTAGTAGATCATGTTAGAATATTGGATGTGCTCGTTTAACCATAGACAATATAACAATATTGTCACCCAACCATAGGCACTAATGCCACCCCGAGCACCTTGACCTTGACAAAGAGAAGAACTCTGGTAGCATATCAATAGCCAACCAAGGCTAATTCACCAAGCAAATATAACCAAGATTGATCAAAGGGTCCAACCCAGAAAGACCGAGAATATACATTTCGGAACTGGCGACATCAACTTCTCCCAAGACTTGCACACAAACTGGCCTTTTGCAGTGCGCACAAGTGGGCTTCTGTGATTTTGAGAAGTATGGATAAAATGAAGATTGGCCTCCTATATTTATACTACTTATGCTAGACTTCCTAGGCCAACTTCTCATTCTGGGTGCTAATTATTTAGCATATAATATTTCCTTAGCCGACTTCTCTTCTCGAGTTATATCAAAATATTTTCTTTCTTCCGAAATATTCTAATCTTTTCATAAGTCACAAATGGAGGTTAATACCTCCCGCAACTACCATAATATCAACACTCCCTCCTATCTATGGAGGTATAATGGATAAGGGTCTTGAGCACAAACAGACCATTCAACTGGTAACATCATTATAGCCAGATAGGATAATTAAATCATGAGCAACGCCATTATTATCCAACTGTATAATCTCCATGACAACTATTACAATGTCAACTAGTAGAACACAACTGTGTCTATCCATAGTAGTACACAACTACTCAATTTGTGACACATAGTCACAAATAGTGGAACATGTCCACCACATTAGCATACCTCTATTTTCTGGAGACATACAGTCTCCTTAGTAATCATATCATTTGATATCAACCTGCACAGAAACAATATTATTATATAAACTGAGTCATCTNTGTGACACATAGTCACAAATAGTGGAACATGTCCACCACATTAGCATACCTCTATTTTCTGGAGACATACAGTCTCCTTAGTAATCATATCATTTGATATCAACCTGCACAGAAACAATATTATTATATAAACTGAGTCATCTTTTCCATTCTTCCACTAACATTTGTGAGATATGGAAGAGAATCTTCCCTCAGAGAGTAGAACATCAATGATGGGATATCTGGACTATTCTTCTCAAGCAAGGAAGAATAAATGTCTTGGTTTTTTAGCCTGGAACATTCACCTATCTGCGCCATTCCTCTGGCACTAAACAAAGTGTAACCTGGAGAGAATGAGTTTTCCCTAGGGAATGCCCGTCCTTGATTGCTAAACCTAGACCATTCACTTATATAGGCCATTCCTCTGGCACTAAAAAAAGTGCAACATGGAGAGAATGAATCTGCCCCAGGGAATGATTTTCCAGACCATTTCCTAAGGAAATGACTATCCTGCACCAACCTCCAAAATGAACCATTCTTCGAAACTGCTCACAATTGTGAGATTCGAAAGAATGACTGTCCGACAAGGCATACCAGTTTTCTTGACCACTACTAATAGTGACCGTCAAGAATAAAGACTACCCTAGACCATTCCCCCACACTGGCCACAAGCGGAATTGTTGTCTATGGTACATCAACAATCCATCAAACCATTCTCATTACAAAAATGATTGTTCGATCTGGACCATTTTTTGAACTGGAAAATGCATGTCCGTCAGAAATCTCAAACCACTTTCCGAACTAGAAAGGAACTGCCCATCTTGGACCATTTTTCAAAGATGAAAATGACTATCCATAAATCTATGATATGTCAGTGCTCCCTCCCAACCTGGAGAGCCATCTCCTCCCTTTCATCTAAGGGATTTATTTCCACAATCCCCAATTTGTATCGTAAATATGAAAACTTTATTCTAGACAGAGGCTTTTTCAAGATATCTATTGTCTTCTCATCTATGGGGATATACTGGAGCTTCACTTCTCCTTCCTAGAATTTATCTTGAATAAAGTAGTATTTGATCTCAATGTGTTTCGACCATTCATGAAACACTAGGTGTTATGATAGCCTTATACAAATCTAATTGTCACAGTGTATTATGGTCGAATCTGGAACTTGATCAAATAATCCAGAAATAATCTTTCTCATCCATATTTCTTTTGTACATGCCTCACATGATGTGATATATTCTTCTTTTGTTGTTTTGAGTGCGACAAAATTATGTTTCCTGCTACCCCAAGATATCATCGCGGAGCCCAAGCTGAAGCACATCCCTGAAGTACTCCTTTTGTCCTTTGTACCACCTGCCCAATCTGAATCTGTGAATCCATGAAGTTGTATATCATTGGATGTGGTATATATTAAACCATAGTTTAGTGTCCCACAAATATATCTTAGAACATGCTTTTCAGCTATCCAATGCTCATGTTTGGGTTCCACCTAGAACTGGCTTAGTTTGTTTAAGGCAAAGAAAATGTCTGCTCGAGTATTTACTAAATACATCAATGAACCAATCAATTGTCGATATAGGGACAGGTCTAATGGATCATAATCCGAGTCTCTTACTTTTCTTATATCTGTGGTCATAGGAGTGTCCATGTATTTGCAATCCATCATTCCAAACTTCTGAAGAATCTTTACTACACACTTTCCTTGTCCAAGGAATACTTCACCATGCTTCTGCCATACTTCTAATCCCAAGTAATAATGCATGAGACCAAGATATTTCATATCGAACTCATAAGCTAGTTCTGTTTAACATTGGATGATGAGAGACTCTTCACCTTTCAAGAATAAATCGTTGACATATAGTAGTAGAATCATAGGTGCATTGTTCACAACTTTGTAGTAAATATTTGGATCTGCATGACTTTTGGAAAAATCAAGTCTCATTAGGTAGTTGTCTATTCTGGCATACCAAGCTCTTGGAGCTTGCTTGAGTCCATATAAAGCTTTCTTTAGTCTGTAAACATGAGTGTCTTTGGAATTTACTTCAAATCCTTGAGGTTGTTCAATGTATACTTCTTCTTCGATTGCTCCATTGAGGAAAGTTGTTTTTACATCCATCTGTTGTAAGCTCCATCCCATGGAAGCAACAAGAGACATAATAGCTCGAATGGAAGTATATCTAGCAACAAGAGAAAATGTTTCGTCATAGTCTTCTCCCTCCTTCTGGGAGAACCCTATAGCTACGAACCTTACTTTATATTGTCCAAG
>SNQJ01S0161678.1:18446-35224 GCA_010110895.2 Picea sitchensis
ACATTTAAGTGGGGTAAAAGGAGGTTACCCCCTCGAAGAGGCTTATTATCTAAAATTATCTATTTTTCAAGGCATTGAGTACTTTTTCTGAGGTTTTTCTATGCTATATTGATATTTGGTTATTAACAGTAACCCTATCGATAGTGCTTTAGTAACTACGCCTGTTAGAAACCCTAGCAAAAGTTCTTCAATGAGCTTAGTATCCTTATGGATTAGATCCCTTCCAGTGGTTAGACTGGATGAAGGGGGTGTGGGCCCATAACCTGTTAGAATATTGGATGTGCTCGTTCAACCATAGACAATATAACAATATTTTCACCCAACCATAGGCACTAATGCCACCCCCAAGTACCTTGACCTTGACAGAGAGAAGAATTCTGGTAGTATATCAATAGCCAAACAAGGCTAATGCACCAAGAAAATATAACCAATATTGATCAGAGGGTCTAACCCAGAAATACCAAGAATATAGACTTTAGAACTGGTGGAAACAACTTCTCCCAAGACTTGTGCACAAACTAGCCTTCTGCAGTGCACACAAGTGTGCTTCTATGATTCTGAGAAGTCTGGATAAAATGAAGACTGGCCTCTTGTATTTATACTACTTCTAGACTGTCCGGGTCGACTTCTCATTCTGGGTGCTAATTATTTAGTATATAATATTTCCTTTAGCCGACTTCTTTTCTAGGGTTATATCAAAATCTTTTCTTGCTTCCAGAATATTATAATCTTGTCATAGGTCACAAATGGAGGTTAATACCTCCCGTAGCTACCATAATATCAACAGATCCTAGGCTATGTTGGTCCCACTGGACCTTCCTTAGATTGAAACAAGGCGAGTTTATTAATACATTAATTGTTCCTACCCCCATTTAGCGGACCTCCACTGTGTCCAAACTCAAATTTTATTACCGCTTGTGATTTAGTTAATGTTAAGACACACTTCTCTTACAAGGTTATTATTCCCAAGCTCCATGTAGGATTCTAATATTTAAAGTATAGCCAACTAGTTTGACCACCAATTAAAACACTCTCTCTTTATATGTTTTCTTGTTAAGTGATTTTTATATTGATATTCAAATAAATTTTATTATGCCATACATATAATCCCACCTGTATTATTTTTCTAAATAACCAATTACTACTAACTTTGATTATCACTCTAACTTGAGTGATACAACACATGTGTCATTGATAAAGTTTTCCATGCTTAGGAACATTGACTAAGATACTGCTAAATTGTTATCATGTGATGTTGTCACTTCATAGTTTGGTCATTTTCCTCAATCTCACTTTCCTTTCAAATCATACATATTAGATCTCAATCAATTTAAATGTTTAGTATAGTATTATTTTCATCAAGGTCAATGAAAATCATGTTTTCTATTAGCAATTCACTATTACAAATGTGTATAAATGTAACGAGCACCATGTCTACCTTACTTTATTGAGAATCACAAATCAATAGTAAGTTTCCTACTAAGCTTCATTCCACATTCCACAATTACTTGTCTTAAGGACTTATTTTCTCACAATTTCTCTTCATATCCTTTATACCTACATTCTACTTACCTACTCTGGTGTTTATCTCTTTCTAGTTGCATCTCTAGAACTTTTCAAGCTCCTTCATCTCACTAACGACCCATCATGTATTTATATATATAGTTTATATTTTATATTTTATTGTATGCACTTTGCATTTTCCTTGACACATCATACCTTATTACTTTCTTCTTATAAATCATTTACATCCCTCTTCATTTATATATTTCTCACATTTTAATTCTTCTAATATTACACCTTCTATTCCTCAAGCAACATACTTATTTACAGACTCATATGTTATTCTTTATTTCAAGACCTTGATTAAATATTTGTCCTAATATTTCATTTTCTATAACCATTATTTATAAATGTCGTATGTTTTATTCTCTTTTCGACCTATACATCTCTTAGCTCCATATTACCATCATTATCATTCCCCCTTTTATTTGCAACTTATATATAACCGCATTAATATTTATTCACATCAATTCCTAATTGTTGTTATATTTTCATTTCCTTTGATTTTAATATATCATTGTTATCCTATACTTCCATATACTCATTGTCACATCTCTTCATTATCATCTATTTATATACTTATGCACTATCCTATACCACCACTAGCTTATCCTATGTGTACTTAATTATAGACCCTCTCTTTATCTAACTAACACATTATCCTTATCTATTATGTTAACATATACATTGTATACCTTTTAAGATGTTTATGTAAATTATTTATTATTTCCTAAGTTCACTTCATAATTCCTATAGATAACTTATATTACACAATCTAACATATATATTCACAAATTTATCCTTTATTTTTTGCTACCATACTACTATTATACATATGCCATTCTTACTTTTATTCGATCTATTGTATTTTTACATATACTACTAATCTTATTATGCTTTATAGTATATGTCTTTATGCCAATCATGTTATAATTATCAAATTTGTTCCATATATTCTTATTTATTTACTTTTATTACCATTGTTGTATATTTTGTGTGGTGTTAAGACATCATGATTTACAATAATAAATTATTATAATATATTTATTTTTATGAAAATTCTTTCATCAAACTCTTCTTGTATAATGCTTATACAATCTTCTGTATTATGCACATATTGCCTACACTCCATAATTATATGCTTTGCTAAATATATCATCTGTATAAAAAATATTATGTATCTTTATGATAAGTATAATACTTACTTCAACACTATCTATAATGTTAACAGATACCTAATCTTCTTGCACTACTCTTACAAATGTAGTAACGACTTCTCTTGTTCTCTCTCTTAATATTCTTAGTATTAATTCATCACTTTATCTTGTTGTAATAATTGATTCATTTGAACATCATTGTAATATTATGCATTCACATTTGTCTTTGCACTAAACATATGTTGTACTTGTGTTCTAATATTTACCTACTATTTTCCTTAGTTGCTTTCATTACTATAATCATTTATTTGTTATTCATATTACCACTTCTTTATATCTCATCTAGCTTCCCATTATAATTTTTAATTTGTAACACTCCTTGTTATAACTATATACTTACCTTTAAGTGTTTCTACATCCTTATTGCTTTCTTGTTTATTATTTGTACTTGTGAACCCTTGCAGACCTGGCTCACCACAATGACCATTATTCTACACTAAGGTGTGATATAACTAACCATCTCTTGTTATTCTATATGTACATATTTATAATGTTTAATACCATTAAGTTATTGACCAACTCTTTTATACTACCAATTATCACCCCAATCTTTCACCTTACACATATATTTCATATATACTTCCTTTATACTTCACTATTTTATGTATCCTACTACATCTTTATTTGTTGTGCAGATTCAATATTATTTATACGTCGCCCAATTTACACATCGTATACTCACTACTTATTTATTATTCTCACTACCCCTAATACATCACTTACTCACTACTTATTTAGTATTCTCAGTACCCCTAATACATCACTCATCCATCATTACTCTACTCATGCATTAATGATTCTATTCTTCATGCTACATATATAATATACATATTTATCTTCCACAAGTAAACAATTGCATTATTATTCATACTATCATTTATCGTATTAGCTCTATACACTTCCATTTGTGTTTCTCTCCATTAACAAGTTATTCAACTACCTTTTAATTACTAGCTATCTTTAATATGGTTATCAATATCAATAAAAAAAAATCGACATTAAAATTCCACATAACATTAATAATATTCATTAAAACGCTCTTAGCTTTAGAAATTCTAAGAACAACATTTTTTTTCCTGCATTATATCTTAAATTTGATGACTTCAATAACATCTAGTTATATTTAATATGAATTATTAATATAATTATAAATTTCTTAACCTTAAGATTCCTAACCACATTTTTCTAAATGTTGCTCACATATATGTGAGAGGCTCACATATATGTGAGCCTGTTAACTTATAATGCATTTTTTTCATTCTAACATAATTTAAACATAAAAAAGAAACTAAATTGTATCTTAACAATTGTGAATCATTTTAAGCCGTGTCTTTGCTACACCATATTTAAACATAAGAGAGAGAAAACAAAAGCAATTAATTATTAAAGTATACAATACCTTTATGAACGTTATTGATTTAACTTAAATCAAATCAACCTTTTTAAAAGTATACAACATCTTTATAAATGTTATTGCTTTAACTTAAATCAAATCAACCTTTACTTTTGACTATGAATCACTTTAAACTTTATTTACTTTTTATCTAAAATTATAATTATAAGGAATTCATCAATTATATTAAATATAATTTATTTTTTTTGACGATAACGATTAGAGGGATTATATTAATGGTGGCAAAGCCACAGATCGGTTACAAATGGCAAGGCTACACAGAGCTGCTGCCTACATAAACTGAGATACAATGCTAAAATTGCTAGAATCCTGGAAACGTTACACATTACTCAGAATACATCTTGCTGATAGCTATTTCAGCGAGCCAGAGCGGCTTCGTGTCATTACATCTTCCCGCTAATAGACGTTTTTTTTCCTTTTGGTGACGACCTGCCATTCATTGCTTTGACCATGGTTATGAATTTCCGGTTGAGCTTGCACTTCTTCTGCCTCAGCAATATCGGCCCAGCTTGAGGTTTTCTTGGTTGGGCTTGAAGCCTTGGGCAGAGCTGCTTCCGCTGGGTCTTCCCCCTTAACAGGTTATTTGAGGACGGAGACGGATTCCCCTTCATCTTTTGACGACGGGATTTCTTCAGCTTGCTTCTCCGGTTGCGCTCCTGTCCACCAAGTGGGCCTTTGGCGTTGGGATGGTCTTCTTTTCCCGGATGACTTCTCACAATTCCGGGCTATGTGCCCTGTTTCAAAACAAACCCTGCATCTGAAACAGAGGTTCTCGAAATCGATTTTCTGGGTCCAAGAGACGTTCTCTCCGAGGAGGTTGATTTCTGCTGGGAACCCCTTGTTGAAGTCCATCTCTACACAGATCCGGGCAAAGGTGGAGTTGACTGGGGCAGCTTCAGGGGATCTGGGCAAAGGTGGAGTTTATTGGGGCAGCTTCAGGGCTATTGCAAAGAAATTTCCCTATGCCATTCGGAGCAGTTTAAGAGTTTTGTCTCCGAAAGGGGGAGGGACGGAGACGCACTCCGCACCGGAAAGCAAGAGAAATAGAGGCCGGGCCGATCAAAGTCAGTCCACACAGACCTGATAGTCTCCGGGCTTCCTCGCCTCCCGTAACCACGTCTCCAAATGGAAACCAAGTCTCTTTCATTATAAGAATCAAAGATAGTTGTGAAAAACCCCTTCGCAAGGGGGGCAGACTATAATCTCACCCACAAGAAGCGGGGACCATCTGAAATGATCTGTGAATGAGCAAACCTGATTCGGCCAAAAGACTGCTAAACTCTGCAAAACCGTAGGAACTTGCCGGGAATGTAGAGGAATACCCAGTACTTCCCTTCGACTAACCGGATAGAAACCGTCGGGCTTCAAATAATCGGCGCTGGTCTGTGAGCCAAAGAACCCCCTCGGGGAAGCAATATCTTTGGAAAGTATCCCATTCCGCATCTACCAAAGAGGGACCCCATCCTGAGAGGGTGGAGCAACCCCGCTTCATTCCTGGCAATGTCGCTTGAAGAGGCACGGCAGAGTTGTGGGGGCGCCTGGCCTCCATGAGGACGCAGCCCACCTAGAGGGGCGCAATGACCACGTAGGTTGTTAAGCCCCACATTACCTACTACCACTTAATTGGAGCTTATTAGATTAGTAATGTTATTTTATTTATGTCGGCTTCGAAATAAGGTTGTGTTTTAGATTAGTAATGTTATTTACTTATGTCGGATTTATTCCATTAATTGTAATTATACCTCCTAGTTCCTATATATACCAAGGAGACATTTACTTTGAATCATCTAGTACTTGAACATTTAAGTGGGTAAAAGGAGAGGTTCCCCCAAGAGGCTTCTATTATCTGATATTATCTCTTTTTCAAGGCATTGATTACTTTTCTTTGTGGTTTTTCTATGCTATATTGATGTTTGGTTCTTAACATATGGTATCGTGAGCTCATATTCAGTTTCACGCTACATCTGGAGACACCGTGGAATTTTCGCTATAACTTTTTTATACAACGTTTCAGAAGGAACGGCTTGAGGGTACGAATAATGATCAAGGTACATTGGGTTCAAAATTCAGCCCTCTCGAGGCTTTATAATTTCGGAGATATAGCTGGTACAAGATAGGTTTCTGGAATCATCCCGCTAGTCTTACATAATTTTTCTATAAAACATTTCTGTAACGTTTCGCACTTCTTAACTCAAATAATTCCTTACATAAATTAGTTTTCTATCTGTGATAAAAAGTTCAGCCTCCGAGTCATCCTAAATTTATAGATACACATTGTTTAAGATAGGGTATCTGAATAGCCCCATTATTAGTCTCAAGAAGGTGTTACAGTAAAACAATCATAACTTCTTTCAAGAGTATCCAAATTGAATGGGAATAGTTTCATTGGATCACGGACAACTTTTAGTATTTTGGGTGCGAGTTTTAGAATTTGATATCAATTATTTTGTGCGGGCACACTCATACAAGTGAGATCTCCTCGAAAGGCCAAAAATCAGCAAGTTGTGGGGAAGTTATCGAATTCCACTTGGCACATACAATTGTGATCAGACATGTGGTATTGAAGAGAAGACATTAATGAGAAATACATAAGATAAAGTGTCATACCCAGAAGGGTCAAAAAATTGGGAGATACAAATAGAGATATTGTCTAAAGCGTAATCCACCTCAAAAACAAGCACCAAAAGTGATACTTGGCCAACATGCCACCTAAAAGGGAACTTACATTCAAATAAGCCTCCGTAAAATCCCACTTGGACTCTTTTGATGAAGGTGAAGAAATGGGGATTACAAATGAACCACAAAATAAGATGGATTCAATGGAAGCTAAGATGTATCAATGGAAACTAAAATGGATTCAATGGAAACTAAGATGGATCTAAGGGCTAAGTTGGAAACCAAGATGATCTAATGGAAACTAAGATGGATTCAAGGGAAGCTAAGTTGGATACTAAGATGGATTCAATGGACACTCAGATAGATGGGTTAAAAGGGGAGATCATGAAGCATTGAAAAATTTCATAAAAGAGAACACACCTGAAAGTGAAAATACATCCCATGAAATTCAAGGATGTGGGACACAAGGAAGGTGAATCAAGAATGGAGAAACTCCAACTTTTGGTTTGAAGACCAAACTAATGCTCCTAAGATTGACATGAGGAAGTTTATTGGCAAGGACCCAATCACATGGATACTCCTCCAGATGGAGCAATACCTTGATCTCCATAATGTGCCACACAAAAGGTAATGAATTGCTTTTATATTTAGAACCTAATCAATTTGTTTGTATCAATGGCTTTTGTTCTTGCAAATCACTAGTCACTTGGAATATTTTTACCTTAAGAAATGATATCACACCATGAGGATACAAGGATAACACCTCTTTAGCCAATTGATAAATCTCAGCAAAAGGGTTCGCCATCATCACATTGAGAACTTTCTGGATTGAATATAAAGGTAACCGACATCCGTGATGAGCACTTGATTGATGTATTCATAGGAACTTTAAAAGGACAACATTCAACATGAGGTTCTGGCTTTGGGAACCCAAATCATTGGAGAATGCATTTAAGGTGGCAAGAAATGTTGAAGGTAAAAATATGGCTATGGCTATTAGAAGGACCTATCCCAACATCTATAGAGAGAACAATGTCTTCTCCTAAAAACACACATCAACCTACAAGGTTGACACCTCAACAATTGGAGGAAAGAAAAGAAAAGGTTTATGCTTAATTGTGACAACAAGTACAAGAAGGGACATAAGTGTGGTGAGAAGAAATTATTCTACATAGATTGTGAAGAGGAAGAACAAGAACAAGACCATCTCAAGATGAAAATGTAGAAGCAATTTATCTAAAGAGTTGACTCCCACGACATCGCGTAATGCATTACCGGAATTAGCACTCTCAAACCCTCAAGATCAAGGATACATCAAAATAAAAGGTAATAGTCATAACTGATTCTGGAAGATTCATACTTCATTCAATCGTGAATTAGCCAAAGATCTCATCATGCATATCCAGCTAGAGTTTCAAGTAATGGCTGCGATGGAGGAACTATCAATTGCTCAGAAAAATGCAATAAGATCAATCTTACCATGGAATATGTAACAGTCAGTCCAATGATCGCTACACCTATTGGGTGGTGATGTTGTACTAGGAATCCAATGGTTACAATCATTAGAACAAGCTGGCTTTTAATTTTCAAGAACTTTTCATGAAATTTTTATTGGAAGGAAAGAAATTGAGTTGAGAGGTATCGTAAAGCCCTCTAGAAGGTGATAAGCTCCAATTTGGCATGACAAAATTATTGAAGAAGGCATCAAGGCATTATTGCAAAATATGCTCACTAGATGTTCAAACATCTAAGTTATCTATCCCTCAAGATCTCCAAAGGATCATTGATACATTCCAAAGTATTTGAAGATATTCCCAGCTAGTCTCCCAATTAACCAAATCATGATCATGAAATTCACTCCACTGGAGCGTTCCCAACATCGGGCCATATAGATACCCTTATTCTTAGAAGAGTGAAATTGAGCATGGTTGAAGAAATGTTAGAGGTTGGCATCATTAGACCTAATAAAGTTCTTACCTCAAGACCGGTAATGGTATTCAAGAAAGATAGAAATGCATGCATGTGTCCGTGACATTATAGAGAGCTCAACCGCATCACTATTAAAGATAAGTTTCCCATTCCCGTGATTGATGAATTGTTAGGATGAACCATGGAGAAATCTATTTCAATAAATTGGATCTCTCGTCGTGGTATCATCGATCGTATCGAAGGAAGAAGATATCCCAAAACAATATCTCAACTCATGAAGGCCATTATGAATTTTTTATCATGCCTTTCGGCCTTACAGTTTTAACCCTTCCACATTCCAAGTGTTGATGAATTCCATTTTCAAGCCCTTCCTTCGAAAAATTTTGTGTTAGTATTTTGATGATATACTAATCTATAGCAAGTCTTGGAGGATCATCTGCAACATGTTGACAAGGCAGCTACAACTACTAAAGGAGCAAAGAACTATATACAAAACCATCCAAATGCTTTGGAGTAAAGGAGGTAGAGCATTTGGGTCATATTGCATCTCATGAAGGTGTCAAGGTAGACCCTCTAACAAGATTAAGGCCATGATGGATCCGCCGACTTCAAAACATTAAAAAATCTTAGAGGATTTTGGTTTGACAGGTTACTACAACAAAGTTTGTTCGGAACCATGGAAGAATAAGCATCCAACAACACCAACTAAGAAGGATGCATTTTCATGGACTCCAGAGGCAACTAAATCTTTTGAACAATCCTAAAGAGATGTGTACAACTCCCTGCCTTGACCACCTGCGACTTCACAAAACCTTTATCATGGAATGTGATGCCTCCTGAAATGGAATTGGTGTTGTCCTAATGCAAGAAGGAAGGCCCCTAAATTCCCCTTTGAAAGTCGACCACTCAAGGGAAGAGACTTCTATTACCAAACCCATTTATGAGAAGGAAATGATGGCACAACTACATGTATTGAAGAAATGATCACCTTACCTAATAGGTAGGCATCAAGGTCAAACAGATCATGATAGTCTTAAATACTTCTTGGAACAAAGACTATCTTCTAAGAACAACAAAATGGGTAACCAAGATAATCATGATTTGAAATCGTCTATAAAGGGAAGCAAAATGTTGTGGTAGATGCACCTCACAAAAGGATGAAGATGTTGAGGTCTCCGTATATCTCATCATCCAACCCGATTGATAATAGAAGCAAGGGATGAATGGAAGAATGACGAAAAAGTGTGGACTATCATTGAAAGGTTGCGCCAGATTTCCGTGCATTCGACATTTACATGGAAAAATGATTCACTATGGTACAAAGATCGCTTATATTTATGTAAGAACTCCCAACTCAAACAAAGTGCTATTGAACTGCACACCCTCCGCTAGGGAGGGCACTGATTTTGAAAACCCACCATAGAGTCAAGAAGGATTTTTGGATGGCCTTAAACCGGAGCGTTCAAAGGTTTGTGGTAGAATGTTTCGCTTTACAACAAAATAAGGTGGAAACAATTAAGACCCCGAAGTCTTTTACAACCATTATCCATCCCAAGTCACTGAGGAGGTTTCCATGGATTTCATCAATGGTTAGCAAAGTCTGAAGGAAAGAGGTCATCATGGTGATTGCTGATAGATTCGATCTCGGCACGCATTAACTTCTTGTGGGACTCCTCTCACCCCTTCAAAGCAGTACAACACCGCGATCCATGGAGACAATTCAAAAGCTACATGGCGCACCTTCAAAGATTATTGTAAGTGATAGAGATCCCATCTTCAATCGACATTTGGACGTAATTATTTTCTTTGTTTGGGTACTCAATTGCTCCATAGCTCATCCCATAATCCTCAACTGATGGACAAACCGAGATAGTGAACAAACAATTCAGAAGGATACCTTCGTTTTTGTCTCGGCTAAAACAAGCAAAATGGTTCAAATGGTTACCCTCGCGTATCGGCGGTATAACACTTCCTTTCATGACCGCAACAAAAATGACACCATTTATGGCACTTTTATGGATACCACCCTCCTTCCATCACTTCTCTAAAAGAAAAATCTAAAGTTCAAGCAAAGTTGGAAGATCACATCGAGAATCAACAACAAGTTCTCCAAATCTTAAAGGGACAACCTCAATTCATGGCACAAAATCACATGAAACAACAAGTAGATCAACATCGAAAGGAAAGAAGTTTGCTAGGGGATTGGGTATTTCTTAAGACTACAACCATACAAACAGATGTCCCCTCAAGCAGTTTTCAAGAAGGATAATAAATTATCACCAAAGTACTCATGGCCCCCTTATAAGGTGTTGCAAAAGATTGGTACCTTCCATGGCACAAATTGAGTCACCGCTCGAGTACACCTAGTTTTCCGTTTCATGCTTAAAGAAAGTTATAGGGCGACAAGATCCCAGTTCAAACTATATTGCCGTAACTCTTGACGAGGAAGGAAAATGATATTGGAACCTGAAGCCATCAATCGGGACACAAGATTAACTGAGGAATAGATCCATTTCGTGAGTATCTCATTAAATGGAGGAAACCACCACCGAAGATTCCACTTGGGAAGATGAGTCTTTATACGTATATCTGAAGTTACCTGCTGCCATACAACACTTGTCTCTGCTGGAGGGGCATGTTAAGCCCTAATATTGGCTCATTACCAATTTAATCAGTATTAGATTAGTAATGTTATTTTTATTTATGTCGGCTTTAGCTATTAGCGATTTAGATTAGTAATGTTATTTTATTTATGTCGGCTTTTAGGCCATTAAACCTAGTTCCTATATACCAAGTATGAGACATTTTCATTTTGAATCATCTAGTACTTGAACATTTAAGTGGGGTAAAGGAGGGTTCCCCCTCAAGAGGCTTATTATCCGGGATATTATCTCTTTTTCAAGGCTGCTGGAGTACTTCTCTTGGAGGTTTTTCTATGCTATATTGATGTTTGGTTCTTAACACAAAAGTGCCCACCGAAACTTCACACCGCCATCGGGACCCGCCCTGAGGGAGCTTGGACTGGATCGTCCGAGGAGGCCAATCTGTGGAGAGTCGGCAGGCAGACCCCGAGATGTCATCATTGTTGTCGCTATATTATTATTTTTCTTTTTCTTGCCCCATATTAAATATAAATTATTATTATTCATTATAACTTTTTAAAACTTTAAAACAATTTATTTTTTATTTTATTTATTTTAAATCATAATTTAAATTATATTTTATATTTCGTCATTTCATCTTACAATAATAGAAAACATCAAATAATTATTAAATTATACAACACTATCTTGAGTGTCATTCTCTAATTTAATCTTATCTTGTATTTGGTTACATTTATTCCAAACCTATTTAAGCATAAGAAAGAGAAAACAACACTTAATTATCAAGTATTTATTAAAATATAAATAAATCTTATTTCAATTGCAAATCACCCTATATTTTTTACTGAAACTTTATACATATATGAACTTATATTTTACTTAAAAGTTATACATATATATATATATACGAACTTATAGAACATTAAAATATGTCTTCACTTGCATATGTGACTTGTTATAGTTATTAGAAATATAATGTTTTTATTTTATAAATGTGATCTAAAATAAAACATTATTTGGCTGTGTATAATTTAGTCTAAATACAATCATACATATAACAATAATAATAATATATTTTTAAGCTCAGTATCAAGCTAGACACCAAATTGGTGTATGAGAATGGATTTGGGTGTATGAGAACGGATTTGACTGATAAAGTCTATAGAGGTATACATACCCTAGCCCCTTTGGATCTGAACTTATAATAATATAATACCTATTAATCTTATAAAGTCTAAATACAATGTTACATGTAATATTATAAGAACCATTAACGTTATGTAGACATAAACTACATATATAATTTTAATTTTCTTATTTATTTTAATTAATCTTCATTTTCACTTTTATATATAACCAGTTTTTTTTTAATACATTATTATTTATAAATGAAACAATTATAAAAACTATATAATAAATATATAAAATCGAAAAATAATAATAAAAAAATAAATTGATATTTTAATAAATATTAAAAAATTCAATCAAATACCTATCGGGTAGGTAGGCAATGTGGGGGCCTTGAGTCCCATGTGCTTCCCCATGGCCATACAAATACTAAATTAATGAAACAAGGTCTGACTCTTCCTAACTCATTTTCTTCTCAAAAATTGTTTTCTTTCTCACTCAAGGGTTTCACTTTGATTTCGTTCATGGTCTGAACGTCGCCTCTGTTGGTGTCCAGGTATGAATGATTTATCCACCCTTTTTCCTACATTAATTGATCAATCCTGGTGCATATCCTTTCAAGGCAATGTGCAAGGTATATGCAAGGGCAAGAGTACAATCCGTTCCAGCCAAGGGTTCATGATTAAGATTCAAAACATTGTTGTGAAACTAGATTAATTACAACTTCGAAAAGCAATCATAAGAATCAAAACATTGTAACAACAAGCATAAACTAATAAGTAATACACACAGAAAGACGCAACACCTGATTAGAAGAGAGGGCCCAGCTCTCTGATCAAGGTTGTGTTAGTCACAACGAAGATTAAGACAACAAAATAAATGATGCTTTATAAATCTGAAAAAGGTTATTACAATATCAATGGGGGGATCCCCAGTTACAGGAATAAACTGTCTTTTATACATGGAGAGGGAGAACAACCTCTTTCCCCAAAACATGGTAACCGTATCCCCAGAAATATACATTAGTTGGAACGGTACCACTACCAGATAGACAAGATCAGCGAGATGCCCAAGAATGGTTCAGGGATCAACGACTCCAGCTGCACAGCCTCCTTATGGATTGGTCGTTGCTGTGAATAGTGGATCTGTTGCAGGATATTGAAGCCGTGGCTCCTGTTCTCCAGAAACTGTGGTCAAACATTCATTTTAGTGTTGCGAATAGGCAAAACTCCGCGACTTTATTTCATTAATAAAATATTCCAATAGACAAGGTAGGGGTATTTACCTTACAAGTTTAGCATAGTAAACATAGGTAAATAAGTGAAAAAAGGTCAAAAAGGGTAATGGAAATGCAACAGAAAGATAGCTCGATTTGGTGCCCAACATCTGCCCCCAACTAGCCTTATGCATGCCCTCATGCAGTTCATGGCCTCCACGGTTCTGGATTTCACTGATTGTTGGCTTCCTGAAAATGGGGGAGATCATATTCTTCGGCCATCTCTGTCCCTGGAACTTTAAAACCATCTGAAAGGAGGACTTATTTCCACCAATCTTTCGAGACAATATACACTAGAGTGTAATTTTATACTGGCAACCAAATAGTGGGAAACTGAAATCAGATTCCCATCCACTGGACCCTGCATGTTCGGACACATGCCACATATCTAGGCACCCTGGGGAGCACTCGTGCAAAATTTGGTGCCCCAAAAGGTTCCCTGTTCCGGACAACTGTAGGTGACATCATCCACCTTGTCTGAAAACAATCAAGGGCCTCTTCTTGAAATGTGACTAATTGCTTGACACAAAGATCAAGGCACCAATTCTGTGTCCTTAGCATTCTGTCTCTATTCCCCTCAATTCCCAAAAAGGTGTTATGTTTAATGAACAAGGTGACTGACCTCTCATGTTCTCCTCTTACTATAAATGGCTTTGTAACCTAATTAGATTCAAATGTGTTAAAATCCTTCTACCAGTTATTCTAGTTGAAAGTGTAAGAGGTGAGGGCCCTTAAATGAATGTCCCCTACATATGGGACCGAGTTGAATTCTTTGTCCAGGCGTAGCAGATACCCATGCAGGTAAAATTCACACATCAAATGTTGAGTTGGCACGTCATGGTGCCTCATTATTTGGAGGAATTGTACACCATATTCTATTTTATAACTAATCTTGTTTTTTATGCTCTCCATGCAAAATAAAATAAAACGTTCATGTAAGAATAAAGAATAACAAGAAGCAGGGGGGCGACATGCCATCACCTCTTGTGCCAAATTAAACATCTACTCCTTATCAGTTTTCAGCTCTGCCACTTTCTTTTCCAACTGCTCCATCTTGAGATGTTGCTTCACATGCCTTAATCTCATGATGTCTATACGCTCCACATATTCAAAAATAGTTGTGGAGGCTCGTTCCTGAGTTCTTATGACCTCATTTTGATACTGAGCTGCAGTATATTTCCAAGTCTGCACTTCGGCCATTAAGGCATACTCACGGTCTTTAAACAATCACTCGAGCGGGTCTGTTTGAGTAGCAACAGAGGTTATGGCTACCTGGTCCGTCTGAGTCTCTGCTTATACTCCTATGGCCTTGGAATTTCTAGCTTGCTACTTGTATTTCTTCATCCGCTTCTACATTTTGTGTACCTATTTCCTTAGTTTCCTGACCTCCATCTTAAGCTGCATTGTCTCTTTAAACTATAGCTGATTTTTTTGTTTGACTAGGAGTCTTACGACCTTCTTGCCTGACTCTTCCATTGGCTCATTTGTCGGGACCACTTCGCTTGGTCCCTCCTCTTCGCCTATGGATATTTCCTCTTGTTGCACACTCACTGTGACTGGTGGTGCCCTTGCAAGATGCTCTCCTACTAATGTGTCTGTTTGAGTAGCATCCACCCCACACAGTTGTGGCCTTTGTGATAAAATTGGAGGAATGGCGAGATCTTCTTCTGTGTGCTAAAGGGAAAGAGTTCGCCTTGCTCCTCTTGGAATAAAGTAGAAAAATGAGAACTGGCAGGGATCTTCAATGTTCGGTCCCAAGGTCGACTCTAGTTCTTGTGGGTCAACGCCAACCTCACGCCCTAGTTCTCCTAGAACTTCCTCCATGGGTTCCATGACTTCCCTAGCTATGAGCCCTTCTTGTACTCATTCCTCCTCTTCCATGGGTTCTATGGTTAGGGTGGTCATGACCTCTTCTTCATTCGGGTTATCCTCCTCCATCGACTCCATGGTGATAGGAGGTCCTTGCAGGCTACCCTTGGTCACAATATCGACCAATTCACCTGCTCCTGTTTGTTGTGACCCCGCTTCTGTGGTTATTATGCTATCAAATTGCTCTGCTAGTTCCACAGGCAAGGCTGGTTCTTACGGGACAACCTCGACTGTGGTACTAGTGGGCCTTTCTGTGTCAACTTCTACATCTTCCATTGGTTCCACGGTTTCGGCTTGCTCTTGGGGAGTAGCCTCTTCTTCAAATTCTTTAGCTTCCATCTCCATCTCTTCTGGTTCCTCTTGGTCAACATAATCATCTTCTCCTACATTTTCCCCCTCCATGGCTTCTGGTTCATCTTCCCTAGCAGCCACAACGACTGCTACTTCTTCCTCTGTGGAATCTCGAAACAGTTTCCACGGGATCAGGATTCATCTGATGGAATTCATTACTAACAGCTGAACCAACCCATGGTGGGTGATGACCACCAATACCTGTCGTGACCCCTGAGCCAAATGTGCCATTAGGTGAAGAATTCTCAATAAGAAATAAGGCACATTCAGTGAGAAATCCTTCGCTTGGGAAAATCGTAGGTGAGTTAATATTCGGAGATGGTATTTGAATATGGTAGAGTATCTCCCTTCACAAGTCATATATTTCATGACGAACTCTGGTACTTCTTCCCATGGATGCGCTAGCGAGTTTCGGTCGTATCCTTGACCCTTTTGCACGATGCTTTCTCCCGCCTGTAAAAAGGCTTTGGGAAACTCCGGAAGGAAAGTCCTTGAAATCCATCGTTGTCTGTTTTGAGGGAGTCCACTGACTTCTACAATGGATTCTTTTGTCACAGGGATTTCAATTCCATGGACCCGAGAGCTTTCTTCTCTCAAGTTGAGTGCAAATTCAGCCGCAATTTCTTCGTTCGACCCTTTTAACCTGTCAAAGTAAACATTCCATCCTGCGTTCTCAAAAACCTACCATACCTCCTAATTGTTCCAAATTCTCGTTGTATCTTCAGGCTCATGTTGCACAGATCATCCACCCATTGCTGTAGAGGTGGGGTCAGCACGATCAATGTAGTTAGCCGACAGGGGAAAATGACAGA
>SNQJ01S0161681.1:7562-21555 GCA_010110895.2 Picea sitchensis
TAGGTCATAAAAAAATGCTAAGTAAACTGAGAAGGAACAAAAAGAAGTTTCTAAGAAACCATGTCCTTCACTCCAAGAAGACCTCACAATTGTGCAAGTTTGTGCTCATTGAAGATTTTGTTGAATATGTAGATGTCTGCATGGATCTAATGAAGTATATGAACCATTGATATGTCCGAACATATACACTTTCTCTTTTTGTAATGAATAAGATCCAAATAAAGTTTGGATGAAACTATGAAAATCGTGCGGTCATTTCCAGAAAAATGTTGAAATTTTGTTGATTTTAAAACGATCATAACTTCACTTCCCGAACTCCGTTTCAGACGATTTGTTTTTTGAAATTGAATATTTTTCCTAGAGGAATTCAAATATATAATTTGTTTCTGCAAATTTCTCTTAGAAAATATCAGAATTAAATCTAATGTGCGTGGCTCCCTTTTTGTCTTCAGAGATGCATGCACTGCACATGGAAACGTGTTTGCATGTGACCCCTGAGATGCATGCCATATATCTTACATATGAAATTCATAAAACAAATATGAAATGGAGTAGACATCATCTGTAATTAATAGAATACAAATTTGTGCAGATACTTGTGTAGAAGGCTCTTCAAATTGAGATGATTGATCTTCCAGTGGGTTTTCTACTTGCTCTATCTTGTCAACATTTTGCACGCAGTCTTCCTTATTCCCAAACAAAACCTCCAATCTTCTCCATAATTTGCTTGGAGTTGAGTCTTGTGAGAAGTCATATACTTGGTGGATAATTTTTGGAGAAATAGACAAGCAGATAAATCCTATGGCCATATCTTTTCTATTGAGAAAGTCATTTTTCTCATCGACGAAATCAGGCTCTACTTCAATTTCCATAGTTATCTGGTAGAGACCTTTTCTTCGGAGAGCAAGGGTGATCTCAGATTTTTATTAAAATTAGTTGAATGGAATTAGGAAAACATGCTTGGGCTAAATTTGTTGATCCATTGATTTTTGATGCCTCCTTTGATGATATTTTACCTACAAATAAAACTAGTATGAGTCTCCCTCAGATTCCCTGAGGCTATGATACCATGTAAAATTTTGAGACCTGAGGGATCTAGAATTTGCAAATAAACAAAAAAGAGAGAGATAGATAAGAATTTACTCCACAAGAATGAATGTACTCACAATCAGTTCTCAATATGTTGAAAATTAAAATGAGATCAATCCAATATGTAGAGAGGAATTGATCGTGTTGCTAATAGTAGAAAATGCCACTAAAAGCAGTTTAAAAATAGCTAAATCACATTCCTAAACCTATAAAATAGTTAACCCACACCTAACATGAATATGATAGGCTGAAAAGTGCGATTTATCCATAACTGACATGTAAAACATACAAGTTTACTAAATAAATGGGAAAACTCCCTAAAATCAATGACGGTGTCTCCTACTCTCTCTAGAAAGTTGAATCAAGTGAGGAAAAATGTAATGGGATGCACTAACCAAGATCTAGGTGCCTAAGACAAGTAATACACCAAGGGAAGTTAGTATTATGCTCTAACACAATAGAATCCAGGTATAGAAGCATCTTTCAAAGAATCCAAGAAATCAAAGAAAAAGGAAAAGAAGATAACAGTAGCAGTGACATCTCAGAAGACGATGAAGAAGTGGGCAACTTCATCAAAAGACTGAAAAAGGTAACTAGCGATAAATGTAGAGGTAAACTTCCATTAATTCATTTTAATTGTAATGGTATTCATAATTTTGATAACAAATGTCCTCATAAGAAAAATAAATAAATGAAGAAGATGATTCAAA
Organism: Picea sitchensis; assembly: GCA_010110895.2. Classification (NCBI taxonomy): domain Eukaryota; kingdom Viridiplantae; phylum Streptophyta; class Pinopsida; order Pinales; family Pinaceae; genus Picea; species Picea sitchensis. Next base: position 9,362 of record SNQJ01S0161681.1, read on the forward strand.
TAGAAAACAAACATTTAAAGGAAAAGGAACCAAAAAGAAAGTCTTCAAGAAAATTTTATGCACCAAAGAAGACAAATCCTCATCAGATGAAGATGAAGTCATTGAAAGTGGGACAAAAAGAGTTCTATTCATGGAAATAGAGAACTCTGATAAAGAAGACACAAAAGAAGAATATGAAGAAGCATAAGTTGTCTACAAAGAAGAATTGTTGAGTGCCATAGATGTTATAAACAGGGAAAAGAAGAAAAACAAATCATTACAGGAAGAACCAAGAAGAAAAGAGGAAGCGCAAAATTCCAACTCTGAAGAATTGGAGCAGATGATCTCTAATTTAAAATTTCAAGTTGAAGAAGATAAAATAATCGAATAAGAACTTAAATAACAGTTGGAAGAAAAGGACATGATCATTGGAAATTTGGAAGCAAATAGTGTCACATTGAGAAAATACCTTCAATAGAAAAACATGTAGAATAGCTCAAAGGTTTTGGATAACATTATCAATAGTCGAAGGCCACATTATGACGAGTCTAGGCTAGGATATAACCATACAGGAAGAGGTTAAAGTTCCAAAACTACATATCAAGAAACACAACCAAGAAGCTATGCAGAGACAGTGAGAGGAGACAATAATTTTTACAGGGAAGATCACAGGGACATTCCTCCACCTAGAAGATTCATATTTTAGAATCAGAGACAATTAGAAATAAGAGGGCCTCAGGAAGAAGAAGGATTCAAAAGAGTAACTCCTTTCAAAATATCTTCAACTCCCAAGTATCAAAATATATATTTTGGTTTATGTTATGCATGTAATTCTTTTGGACATCAAGTTGTAAATTGTAGAGCTAATAGCAAGAACAGAAAGAAATTTGAAAGTCATGCACATAATGATTGTTCAAGAAGGCCTAGTGAAACACAGAGAATAAGATACACTAGGTTTGAATCTTTGATCACTGAAGTGGAATGCTACAAGTGCAACAGCGTTGGACACATGACCAAATATTGTAGAATGATAGTCCCTCCTAGAGAATCACAACAAAATTACAATAGTCACAGATAAGAACCTCAATAGAGAATATGGATAAGAAAGCATAATCAATTTAACGATGAAGAATGCACACTCTCTCTACAAGATAAACACAAGAAATTTGGTTGGTATGTTGACAATGGCTACTCAAAGCACATTACAGGAGATGAAGACATGTTTCTAACATTGAGTAAGGAAAGAGATGGACCAGTCTCCTTTGGAAACGATGACTCGGCTAGAATCATTGGAAAAGGAACAATCATAATTAGAAACAAGAATACCAAGGAAGAAAATGTTCTACTAGTGTAAGATATGAAACAAAATCTTCTAAGTGTAAGTCAAATGTGTGACCAAGGTCACAAACTTATGTTCAATTCACAGAAGTGTGAGATAATAAACGGAGGTTCATGAAAATTGATTGCAACAACTGTAAGAACTTAAAGCAACATATATGTACTAAGTGAAATTGGAAATGAAAGGTGTTGTATAGGAAAGGAATATGAAGGTTGGCTATGGCATAGAATAATGGGTCACATAAAATTCGAAAACCTTGTCAAAGTTAGAAAAAAATAAGAAGTCAGATAAATTCCCTAGATCACGAAGCCAAAGAACACATTATGCAAGCATTGTCAACAAGGAAAACAAACGAAGACCAAGTTCAAATCAAAGGAATACTCCACAACAACACAACTAGAAATTTTGCATACTGATCTAGCTGGACCAACCAGAACAAAGGTTTTAAAAGGTGAGCCATAATTTATGTTATTGGTTGATGATTATACAAGAATGACTACATTTTTTTTTATCTCAAGAAGAAATCAAAAGCATTTGAAAAATTCAAGTTATACAAGGAAATGGTTGAAAATGAAATGGATTCAAAAGTCAAATGTTTGAGATCAGACAATGGAGGAGAGTTTACTTCAAAGGAATTTATGTATTTCTGCAGCAAGCATGGAATAAAAAGGCAATTCTTCATCGCTAGGACACCTCAACAGAATGCAATTTTTGAAAGAAAGAACAAGACAGTACAAGAAATGTCTTGAACAATGTTAATGGATTCTAATTTGACAGTTTTTTTTGGACACATGTAGTACATAAAATAGTTAACATTAAAAACATAGTAATTCTCGGAAACAAAAGTGACAAATCTCCCTAAGAGCGATTGAAACAAAGCCCAACAAATGTGAAGCACTTCAAAGTTTTCAAAAGAAAATGCTACATCAAAAGGGAAGATGGAAGAATGGGAAAGTTTGATTCTCGTGTGGACAAAGGTATACTTGTTGGTTACTCAAGTACAAGGAAATCATACAATTGTTACAATCTAAGGCTCAACAAATTTGTGGAAAGAATCAATGTAACGATTGATGAAATAGGTGGACGAAAATTAAAGGAAGAAGAAAAGGAGTCAGTGGAACATGTTTATGAAGAAGAAGAAAATGATGAAGAAGCAGCAGAAGGAGAATATGAAGAAGATCAAATAGAAGTAGAAGAGAACGTACACCAAGTACCTCCAAAGACACCTAGAAAACGAATACATAAGAATCATCCTTCAGATCATATCATTAGGAAAAAAGATGCAGGAATTGAAACTAGAATAAGAATTCGTTCACCATAAAAATTGCACCTAACACTCTTATCTTCAATTGAACCAAACAATTTTGAAGAATCCAACAAGGATGAGTTTTTCAAAATGGCCATGAATGAATATTTTGATCAAATAGAGAAGAATGACACTTGGGAATTGGTTCCAAGACCAAGTCACAAGAATTTGATCGGAACAAAGTGGGTCTTCATAAATAAATTGAATGAAGATGTATAGGTTAATAGGAACAAATCTAGATTGGTATGTAAAGGATATGCACAAGTTGAAGGTATCCACTTTGAAGAGACATTTGCACCAGTTGCTAGAATGGAAACAATTAGATTAATCCTAGCTTATGTATGCTCCAAGAATATTAAAGTGTATCATATGGATGTGAAATCAGCCTTGAAGAATAAGTCTACATTGAGCAACCAAAAGGATTTCATTTTTCAGAGAATGAAGATTATGTGTGCAAGTTGAACAAGGCCTTGTATGGTCTAAAACATGATCCCAAAGCATGGTATTCTAGATTGGACAGATATCTATAATAGGAAGGATTTAGAAAAGGAAATGCAAACAACAACCTATACATCAAGGTAACTCAAGATAGTATTTTGTTAATTGAAGTTTATGTTGATGATATTATTTTTGGAAGTGATTACTATAGGTTAAGCCAGTAACTTGCAAAGGATATGCAGAATGAATTTGAAATTTCATTACTTGGAGAACTATCCTTCCTTTTAGGTATTTATATATGTCAAAGAAACCAAGGAGTTTTTATTTCTCACACTAAGTATATCAGAGAAATGCTAAAGAGGATTTTTATTTCTCAAACAAAGTATATCAGAGAAATGCTAAAGAGGTTCGGAATGGAAGATTGCAAAACAGTTAATATTCCTATGAAAATCGGTTGCAAGTTAAGTAAAGATGATGATTCAAAGTCTAAAGATCAAAGGTAGTATAGGTCAATTATTGGAAGCCTACTTTATGTGACATCATCCAGACCAGATGTAATGAAGGAAGTTGGACAGGTGGCATGATTTCAAGAAGCACCAAAGGAATCACATTTTCTAGCAGTGAAGAGGATATTTAGATATCTCAATGGTACAAAAGAGTTTGGATTATGGTATCGAAAAGGAAATTATTTATCACTTATTTCCTATAGATACGCATATTGGGAAGGTTGCATTGATGACCGAAGAAGAACAAGTGGAGCATCGTTCTACTTGGGTGAGTGTTTTGTATCTTGGATAAGCAAGAAATAGTCATAAATATCATTGTATATAGTCGAAGTAAAGTATATTGCAGTAGCAACATGTTGTACGCAAGTTCTGTGGATGAATTTTTTTTTGACAGATATATAGGTTGAGTATGATGAGCCCATTCCAATATATTGTGATAATACAAGTGCCATAAATATCTCAAAGAAGATAGCGATGCACTCCTAGATGAATCACATTCCAATCAAGTATCACTTTCTATGGTAAAAGGTTGCAGAGAATAACATCAGAGTTGAATATGTGGGAACAAAAGAATCGGTTGTAGATATCTTTACAAAACTTCTTCCAAGGGAAGCTTTTGAGTATCTTCACTAGAGACTTGGAGTAATTTCTACTCTAAAATGAATTATTTTGAATGATTATATTATATGTATTATATTTACACGAGGAAGCACCATAAAGAGGAAAATTTAGATTGGGGGAGTAGTTTCAGGAAGAGTTCAGTCAGGGGGAGCAATCCCAAGGATAGTTCAATTAGGGGGAGAAACCCTAGACGAGAAGTCACCTTTTTCATTGATGTTAAAGGGGGGGATATTCACCATATGAAGGATAAAGAGTTAGATGCTTGGAGAGATAGATAAGAGGCATGTTTCCAGGGGGAGTGATGGTCACAGGGGGAGCATTAGCGATATGAATTTAGTGTTGCATCATAATGTTAAAAATACAATAGATGATTGCAAAGTTAAAAATCCAACAAGAAGAAGACAAAAGAATTAAATAAGCACATATAGGTTAGTTATATGAAAAGGACATAATGATCGAAGGCTTGGAATTAGAAATAGTCACGGTAAGAAATGATCTTCAGAATAAGGACATGCAACAGAACAACACTAAAGTAATGGATGAGATAATTGGTAGTCAAAGGACATACTATGAAATATCTAGACTAAGATATAACCAAACAGAGAAAGTATCAAGCTTCAAGACAACATAATAAAGAAGCTATGAAAAAATATTCGGAGATATCCCAAAAAGGAATAAGACAAGAAGATCCAAGAAGAGTATTATAGATAAACTGCACAACCCAGAAGATTCAGAATTTAGAATCAAAAGAAGCCAACAATAGAAATACCCCAACAAGAATAAGGATTCAAAAGATCTTTCACCCCCAGGTATCAAACTATTTTTCTTGGTTTATGTTATTCATTCAATAAATTTGGGCACAAATCTATGAATTTTATATCCAATACTAAGAACAGAAGAAAATATGAAGGCTACACAATAAGTGGTTATCCAAGAAGGTCTCATGAAGCACAAAGAAGAAGTTATAATATATTCAAATCCTTGAGTGATAAAGTAGAATGCTACAAGTGTAACAACCTTGGAAACATGGCCAAAGATTGTAGGTTGATTTTTTCTCCTAGAGAATCACAACAGAATATCAATAGTCACATATAGGAACCACAAAGTATATTAATGAGGAAGCATGATAAATTCAACATTAAAGAATGCACTCTTTCCCTACAAGCTCAACACAAGAAATGTGGATGGTATTTTGACAGTGGCTTCTCAAAGTATATGACAAGTGATAACGATAGGTTTCTAACATTGAACAAGGAATGATATGGACATGTTTCATTTGGGAATGAAAAATCAACCATAATTATAGGAAGAGGCACAGTCAAGCTTGGAAGCAAGGATGCCCGAGAAGAAAATGTTCTACAAGTTGAAGACATGAAACACAATCTACTAAGTGTATGTCAAATGTGATCAAGGAAAAAAACCTATGTTCGATTCAAGAAAATGTGAGATAAGAAAAGAAGGACCAGACAAGTTGGTAGCTACAATTCTAAGAATCCCAAGCAACATTTATGTACTAAATGAAACTGGAAAAGGAAAAATTTTCTTAGGAAAGGATGATGAAAGTTGGCTTTGGAACAAAAGAATGGGTCACATAAATTTTGATAATCCTGTCAAAATTAGCAGAAAGGAAGAAATAAGAGAAATGCATGTGATTTGAAAACCAACAAATACTCTATGCAAGAATTTTCTACAAGGAAAACAAACCAAGACCAAGTTCAAATCAAAAGAGTGCTCCACAAAAAAAATTGCTAGATATTGTACATATTGATCTAGTTGGAACAACAAGAATGAAGGGATTGAATGATGAACGATACTTTATGCTACTAGTTGATGACTACACAATAATGAATACAATTTTTTTTTTCAATAAGAAGTCAAAGGTATTCAAACATTTCAAGATATACAAAGAGTTTGTTGAAACTGAGACAGAGTTGAAAATCAAGTGTTTGAGATCAGAAAATGGAGGAGAGTTTACATCAAAGGAATTCATGGAATTCTATAGTGAACATGGAATAAAAAGACAATTCTCAGTAGCCAGAACACCTCAGCAAAATGGAGTTGTCGAAATAAAGAACAAAACAATGCAGGAAATGCCCAGAAAAATGTTGAATGATTCCATGATGAAAGACATCTTTTGGGTAATGGAAGTACAAACAAAATTTGATATCCAGAACATGATAATGCTTATAAATAACAATGATAATAATCCCTACGAGCTATGGAAAAGAAGACCAACAAATGTGAAGCATTTCAGAGTGTTTGGAAGAAAATTTTATATCAAAAGAGAAGATGGCAGGATTGGAAAATCCGATTCTCAAGCTTATAAAGGAATATTGGTTGGGTACTCAAGAAAAACAAAAGAATACAAATGATTCGATATAAGAATCAACATAATAATGGAAAGAAACAGTGTGATGATTGATGAGATAGATGGATGGAAATAAATGAAGGAAGAAAAGATTTAGTGGAACATGATCATGAAGAAGATTTGAAAGAACAAGAAGTAGATGAAGAAGAAGAGAAAATAGAAGAAGAGAATGATCATCAATATCTTCAGGTAACTCCAAAGACACCTAGCAGATGAGTGTAGAAAAATCATCCACCACAATAGATCATTGGGAATAAAGATGAAGGAGTCGTAACTCGAAGAATAATACTTTCACCAGAACAACAAAACCTAGCACCGTTATCCACAATTGATCCAAGCAATTTTGAAGAAGCCAACAAGGATGAATACTAGATCAAAGTTATGAATGAAGAATTGGAATAGATAGAGAAGAATGATACGTGGGAACTTGTTATAATGTCGAAGAAAAAAAATGTGATTGGTAAAAAGTGAGTCTTTTGAAACAAAATGAACGAGGATGGACATGTTACCAAGAAAAAATCAAGATTGGTATGTAAAGGATATGCTCAAGTTGAAGGTATAGATTTTGAAGAGACATTTTCTCCAGTTTCCAGAATGGAAGCAATCAGGTTGATTGTAGCTTATGTGTAATACCCCGATTTTGAGTCCCATGTGAAATAATGTATTTTGTTTATTTGATAAAAGGATGAAGTGACCAAACAATTAAAGAGGCGAGTGTACCTAGGAAATGTAATGTTATGATCATTATTAATAATAAAATACATCCATGGATGCAAGACATACAAGAACAAGGGTTATAGGGGGATATGATTCGATGAGAGAGGGGGATTAAGGGTATAAGTAATTTTATCATATTTTATTTACCCATAGTTGTTTGAATGGAGAGAAGTGGTTACATGAGATTCTTGGGGAAGGCTATGTGGTTCTTTATTTGCAAGTAAATGTTTAAACCCATATTGTGGGTTTTTTGGGGTTTTTCTTCACTCACTCTGTTCATTCATTTTTGTTCACACTCTCCATTTCGTTCCCTTTTTCACTCATTAATTATTTTTATTGGAATGGGACCATGGGGGAGAATCATTGAGGAGGAATCCATTGTTTGTTGGTTTTAGTAGTGACTGGTGTGTTCATCCATGAATTAATTCCTACATGCCTGAGATGCATTGGAATGTACTAAATATTATTCACAACTGCTAGTCTTGACAGTCCCAGCATGGATATTCTTGACCAGATGCACTGGAGCCCTGGAAGGAGGTGGACATTCTAGGGGAATGTGTGGAAGAGAAGGGGGTCAATTCTCTTGGTTTGTGCATGAAGGAGAGACGAGAGTTGGTGTAGTTTGGATTGTTGTGTGTTGAGGAACCTTTGAGATCTTGAGTGCTGACTAGTTTGGAAAGCTTAGTGACGCCTTAGAACCATCCTTGTGGATTCATATCCTTGGCTTGGGGTGAAATTGTTGTTGAGACCTGGAACGAAAATGTATATGGTTTGGTGGAATGTCCTTGGTCTGCAGCTAGTTGGTGAACCATTTTGATTAAGATAAGTTCTCCCCGTCATGTGTTTCTCTACTGTATATTTATTTCTGCTATGTATTAATTAATATCTATGAGATGTGTATATTAGATGTGCCTGATTGATGGTTATTTCTATGCATGGAATGTTTAAACATTATTTATATTGTGGCATGAATATTTATTATTTCATGTGTTCTTATCATGTTTCTTTCATGATTCTTTAATAATTAAATGGCATCAGAATTTCGAAATCAGTTTCGAACATGGTTTTTGAGGTAGCATTCTTGGCTCGGGGGTGGCTGGGTACGTTACAAATTGGTATCATAGCTTTTGGTTGAAACACCAAACTCGTATGGGCCAGAATTGTTGGACATGGTATTGCCATTAATAAATAATATGTCTTTGAGATCCTGAAGTTCAGGAAAAGGAGCACCTTAAGGAAGTGTTATTAGGATCGAATTCATAGCAGATCAACTATAGAAACACCTTCAAAACTGTGAGGAAACTATGTTACAGTCGATATTTTGGAAAATTAGTTGTCATTGATGTAAATAATTGCAAATATTATGTATAATAACATGCATTAGGAAAGAAAATATCAGTAGAAATAGTGTTGCAGAAAACACATAGAATCCAAAGCGCAATGTAGACATAGATCATTTGTAAAGGATCACGGAATCATGATCATTAAATCAAGAGCCAAATAATAAATATCCGTCAAATATAATTGAGAACGTTCGTGTATAACCAGATCCATCAGATCAAGCTGATATATCATCATTCGTTGATCGAGGCCAAGTAGGAGATATAATTTTTTGGGACTCTGGAATTTCACCACTTCGGTGATTACTGGAGACTAGGAAAAGAAAAGAAGTGTTGAAGATGAAAAGTGCCAAATCCATGAAGTATTGTAGCCATGAAGTGAAAATCCAAATTCACGAAGTCATGCAAGTCATTAGATTTGGAGTAGATGAATGTGGACCATCTATTTGGTTGATGACATGTCTTATGGCATGTTCTAGGGGTTCCATATGGGGACACATGTCACATGAATTCAGTTCCTTTGGAACCCAACATGTCCATTTTTTAGTGACATGTGGCACACATACCGTGGGCCCATGTCACCATAATTGACATCAGCATGCCATATCATCTCCAGGAATTTCCATCTTCTACCAAAAAAAGTGTTGAAGGAAGAAGTAGAAAAATCACGTGGACCATTGATATAAGACCCTTCGAGATTTCTCACGACCGTTATATCAAGTAGTAGAAGGACAAGGTAAGCCACAATATTTTGAAGTGCCAAAGTATTGAAACCATGTAGACCTTTGATCTAATATCCCTTCGATATTTTTCTCAGTCATTAGATCAAGCAGTGGAAGGATGGTGTAAGCACTTTGACAGTTATAACTCTAGGGGAGTTGAACCACTTGAGAGTTGTAATATCCCAAATTCCTAGAGTGCCAAAGCCTAGAAATAAATGAGAACCATCCATATCAAAACTTGATTAAGTCATAGCCATTGGATTAAGCTAGTGTAAGAGGAGGTGTTAATCGATGGTAAGTGGTCATCGTCACTTTATGACCACCTCGACAGGTATAAATACGAGGGATTTGAACAAATTAAGAGTTGTAATATCCCAGAGTCCTGTAGTGTCGAAGCCAAAAAATAAATAAGGACCTTCCATATCAACACTTTATTATGTCATGATCGTTGATTTCATTGAAACCTCCAGATGATCCTGGATCATCCAATCAATGGGAGATTAAATATCAACTGTTTGATCTACTAGTGGAGATAATATAAGTACTATGGTGAAGTTTACTTAGGGAAGTATTACTCTGGAAGAATGAAATAATTATGAAGTCCAGAGGACCTGGTTCCAACACTAGTCTCATGATAAGGTAAAGGGGTTGGTCAGAGGAAAAACAGTCACACAATGAAAAGGACGAACTGATAGTTATGTTGTAATCAACCATTGAGACCAATGGTTCACACATATCAACATGGTAGCATGTTAACATAGTTTCCACCACACATGTTAATCATGGGATCACACATCAACAAATCAGCTGACAATCCATATCTAAAGCACATAAGATCCATAAAATTAACGATCAAGAAACTTCAATTTGTGCTATGGATCTCCATTCTTGGATATTATTTTGATCATGACCAATGGTGCAATATTCTATGGAACATTTCTTAGAGTGGATAAGCCCGTGGTTTCGAGCCTGCAATCACAAGAAAAGTGGATTGAAGGAGGCACTCGTGAAAAATTTGAATTATGAACTAATTTAAAGAGCCTATGGAATAATTTGACAAGATTGGCACATGACCATTCCATTTCCACAACAATATATTATTTGCACAAAAAGGGTGAAAGTGACTTTTTCAGGAATCCATAGCTTTCATCTCAGATATTAGATTGGGGCATGGGAATAGTAATTAGAAAGACGATTCATAGGAGAATAACATTGAATTGTTATAATTTGGAGAATGAGGATATATTCCTTCATGAAATGAGGATAAAAAGGGCATGTAGCATTCTTTGGAAAATTTGTATAATATGCATAATTCTAACAAAATGGTTGTTTTCAAATTTTGTTGAATTAGGGATTATAACCATATGAGTTCAAGATAGGAATGAATATTCCAGAAAAGGAGGAAGGAGAGGAATCCCTCAATAATGATAAAGAATCCAAAGGTCAAAATATCAGTGTTAATAATGCAAAGACAAAATCAAATGGGTATAGGAGCATAGGGGAACATGAAACCTTAATATAGACTGCGAGAATCCTGAAAATAGAAGTGAAGAGTTACAAAGGAGACAATGAGAGGTTGATGAGAGAATAAAATCAGTTAAATGATCAAGTAATGCAGATCCTAAATCAGTTTCATAGGAAAGGAAGGAATGGATCAGACTTAAGGAAGGAGGAAGAGAAACACATCATGAAAGAATAAGTAACTACATAAGGTATGCTCATTAAAGAAGTGCCAGCAAAACTCATAGACATCACTCAATGCCTTACTCAACAAGGAAATTGTATGCATATGAGGACTCAATAATATGTCCAAAAGTGTCTCATGTTAGGAACCAAAGAAGAAGGCTTGAATTGGACAGTTTTCAAGGAGATTTGATGAAACTTAATCCACCATCCTTTGATGGTGAGAGAGAAAGGGAATATTATGTTGAAGCATGTCTTCTTGGAATCATGAGGAATTTTCCATTGCATAACTACTCCTCAAACCTAGAAGCAATAATTGACACATACCATTTACATGGGAAATTTTCTATGTGGTGGGATGATCTAAAGCAAGTTAAGAACATTAATGAGATCGAGATCACTTGGAAGTAGTTTAAGAAATATTTTCAGTAGTACCTTTCATAGCACTTCTATGACAAGAATATGCAAGAGTTATTTGAGCTAAGGATGGGAAGCATTATCATGACAGAATATGAGAAGAGGTTCTTGGGATTCATGAAGTATGTAGGATTTATCAAAGATGAAAAATTGAATATACAAAGGTTTTTAAGTGGACTGTCATCCTTTTAAAAAGAAAAGATTCAAGATGATGAGCTTGGGACATTGATTGAGACCGTCAGGAAGGCTAAGTACCTGTATGATCAAGGTAAGGGAAGATAATCCATGAATAAATATTGAAAGGATAAAAAGAAGGAGAAATTTGATCAGAGGAGGAAGTGGTTCAAACCTCCTTTCAATACAAGAAACCCTAATAAAAATCAACGAGATCAGTCTACTAAGGATGAATCCAAGAAAGAGGATTCCTTGGGGAAAATATGAATACCACCAATACAATGTTGGGGGTGGAATGAAAATAACCTATACAAAGATTTCCCTCGTAGAGGAGATAAAGTGAATACCATGCACAACATACAAGAGGCTACAATGTTGGAGGACATGGGCAAGATATATGCATCCTTAGAAGATCGACAAGCAGAGTACCAATCCAATATGATCGAAGTGGAAGGTAAGATCATTAATCAACATTTTTCTATTTTAATTGATTAAGGAACAATCCATTGTTACATTGATCCTAAAATAGTGGATAGATTACATTTGGAAAAAAGTAAGCTAGGAAAGTCAAGTTTGGTTTAGCT
>SNQJ01S0161682.1:0-15779 GCA_010110895.2 Picea sitchensis
TAATGAGTCATATTTACATCAAACACTATTGGGTCCATTACCCAAAACTTTGTGCTACGGGTCTTTCTTCAAGGGTTGACATCAATGACAACCAACCTTAATCAACAGATACTTAACTATTGCAATATTGTTTTAGCCTTGATCGGGTGCTCCATGAACTATTGTACTTGTCCAGTCACCATTCTCGCCACTTTTTCTATCTTTGCAATCCATGTCGATTCTTTTTCTGTATGTTGTTTGACTATGTCATGCAAGTCGACAATGTCCTCGAGTGAGCCGAATTCTGGGAGACCGATATCTTTCATCTCCTGGTTAATCTTGAACAGGCTCCTTTCGCAATCGACCCATTTTTCGTGAATCTCCTGCTGAGGTTCTTGGACCATTTTCACCCAGTATTCGGCCTCTTTCCTTATCCAGTCTATGTTTTTGTCCCTCAGCACCCAAATGTCATGATCTTTGAGTCACAACCCTTTTGAACCACGCTGATGTAATCAATTATTTCCACTACTTGGTGGGCCTTCTCGTACCATGTTTCCACGTATTTGCAGGTTTCTAGCACCATAAGGGTGTCTTCTTGGAAGTCGGATATCCCTACAGTGAAAAGGTTTCGTTCATTCGTGAATTTGTCATAGGCGTCTTGGAACTCACTTCTCAAAAACATCGTGGCTTATGTGGAGTCCTGATAGTATTTCACCGAATGGCGCAGATGCTCCAACTCCTTTAACGCAAAGGCCAGCTCTGCTTCATCTTTTCTTTCTCTATCCAAGGTGGCATCTGTTATAGCCATCCATGTGTCGATAATCTCAGACGTCTTGGTGTGCTCTGTGTTGATCAATTTTTCCTATGTGGTGATGAGAATCGAAATGTCCAACGTAAGATTCATCTTCTTAGTGGTTCTCTTCATGATGGATTTCCTCTTTCGTTCATAGGCGATTGCTTGTATATCAGAAACCTCATCAACAGGTTCAGGGATTTGTTGTTCTCCCCAAGTTAGAGTATTTCCCAGGCTCTTGACTGTGTATATCTATTCTAGGATGGGTTCTTGAACCTGTTTTATATGTCCTGATGGCTCCACTTTCGATTGTTGTTCATCGACTGGTAAGGTATCGACCAAAACTGAGGAACCAGGGGTAGGTTCAGTACTTACTTGGTAATCGACTGTTGAAATGTCGATTTCTTGTTCTGGAATTTCTTCTTTCTATCTTCCCGATCCTAACTCATCCCTCGAGTTGTCCACTGGGGTTCCTGGTATGTCAAGTGGCTCATTGTCTAAGGCACTTTCTACCTCATGCTCACTCTGCAAAAGGCTCTAAACAGGGGCATCGGGACCCGGGTAGATTCTCTCTCAGGTTCTTTCTCCTTTGTAATCTGCACTGGAGTTACCAGCGACACCTACGAAATATCATCATCATCGTAGATGGTTATCAAATCGAACAAGGGATTTGGTACACTTTCTCTCCCTGATGTCCTCGCTATCTCGGGATGGGTTGAAATTTCCCCTGGTGATTTGATCCATGGTGGTGGAACTTCAGGGTTTTATGACCTGGATATTTCTTCAAGTTGCATCGTCTCTAGGCCACTTGGTTCCCCTCGGCTTTTGATTGGATCATCAACGTGAATCCTAGTCATTTATATCAGATCAAGGTCATTTTGAAATTGATCAATGATTCTCTCTGGCCCTTCTAGAAAAATCAATCCCCTTATCTGTTCCTTTGTTGTCTCTGCCACTGTGATTTATTCCTCGCTCTAAGGGCCTCTTGGGCCAACTGTTCTATTTTTTCCACTTGTTCATCCATTCTCATGGTCTTGAACCTGGTCATATTTGGGTTGGCCATTATCAGTAACACCTCGTCCCAGTCCTGGGTGCACTCTATGAAAATTTCATCCTCAAACTTATCATGACCGTATGGACAACAGGATGATACCTATGAGGCATGTTGGAGGACAAGGCCTTTAGGGTCGTTCTTGCGGAATCAGCCTGTCGAGAATCTGAATTCAAGTTGGCTCAACCCTTCTTGTTTGGCTTGAGAAGTATCCTTTACCAGATAAAACCCCACATGGAAACTGTAGGGTATGAAATCTCTCTTTTGACTAATGTGGCGTTATAGCCCTGCAGGATAGTATGATAGCATATTTTTCTCACAACAATTTGGTCTGGGACATGAGCGGGTAGGAGATGTGGTGCTTTGGTGGCCCCAAAAACCCTGATATAGGTTGAGCATTTTTCTAAATACCAATGGCATACCTTTTCCACCATTTTCTTGGTTGTTGCGGATAGTCTTGGGAATTCCTTCTAAAAAATAGTAAAATGAATATGGGCGATAAATTCATCGCAAATGAGTGTGTAATATTTTTTGTACCTATTCTCCCATAGTATGTTGAAATAAACGTGGACCGGGAGCTCTCCAACATTCCAACTTAAATTCATGCCAGCGAAGACATTCCTTGCGCAGATAACATCAAGAAGGTACGAGGCCATGTAGAAAGTGGTTTATTCCCCTTTCTTTTGACGTCTGAGCCTGTTGTACACAAATGCTCAATTGTGTGGAAATTATCGATCTCCAATTGAAGCTGCTTCCAAAAATCGCCACCGTGTATGCTAAGGGCATCCATGCTTCCAAAAACTTGGAGCAATCCTTCTCTCCATACAGTTGGCAGATGACATCCATCAAATAGATGTATGGCTCCCTCAAGTTAACCATCCCATACCATCCATTTCTCCTGTTGGTAAACTTTTTTTCTTCCTTCCACCATGAGGCCATCAATCGGCTGGTGTCATGGAATTCATATAACTTCACCACAAAGTCTATGTTTAGCCGCTCCTCTAGGTCGTTGATCTTGTAGTATTTTTGGACTTCCATCGAGAGGAAAAATCTGACACACCCTCCATTCTCATCATTGATCAATCGGTTATGGTTGTTTGTATGGTCGATTAGCCATTTCAGAACCTCTATGCAAGGGAAAATCGGGGTTTTGTTGGCCACCATGTGTAAATATGACCATCGGATGTTCGGGAACAC
This sequence comes from Picea sitchensis, assembly GCA_010110895.2. Taxonomy (NCBI): domain Eukaryota; kingdom Viridiplantae; phylum Streptophyta; class Pinopsida; order Pinales; family Pinaceae; genus Picea; species Picea sitchensis. Next base: position 3,021 of record SNQJ01S0161682.1, read on the forward strand.
CTGGTCATCGAGTGCCCTTACGTTCGGGTCGTTGTGTGGGATATACTCTGACTAATTCTATTGAATAGGTCCCCCCACTATGGGAGAATTACTTTGGATCTGATGCTTGCTTCTATATCACCGAAGGACGAAGGTTGGAAAAAATCTTTCTTTGTGGATTTTTTAATTATAGGCTCCACCTTGGGAGCGTACTCCAACTATCTCGTGGTCCCCAGAGAATATCCTTCACCTGTTTCATCTTATTTTAGCTTGGGTTCCCTCAGTGAGCGTCTGGTGCTTGGATTTATCGGAAACATCTTAGTTGCAACTAGAACATAGTTTAGAGAATGTGTAAGAAAATCATATGCATATATAAATTACGACCAATGAATTGACAAACTTGAACACATACCTCTACAACTTGTTTAACCTGTTTTTGATAATATGAGGGTCAGTACAGTCTCAAGACACTTGCTTTGCTCCTTTGGACACTCTAGAATTCAAACTTTTGCATAGAATGAATTTGTTCAAAACTGTTCTAGAGATTTAAACAGATGAACTTACATTGTCGCATCATCCATTCAATTCGGTTTATGAGTGTAATTTCATTAAGTATGCTACTAGATCTTCAAATATGTTTAAAATTAAATTCATCACGGGTTGACGGCGCGAGCGCGGGTTGTAACAAGGTTTATCGATGATTTCAAATTGTTTTTGTTTAATCGGCGCACGAGGTAGAAACAAATGCGATATCAAGCATTAACCGGTCTATTAAATTTCCAAATCCGATAGTATCTTATGTCGCAAACATCCCATCATTTCGCTAGTCCAATTGGTGGTTCGAGGTTGGGATTGTGCTTCAAACACTTTTCGTTGATATCTTCTTGCAAAATATCTGACGTCGATCGATCTTTCCGTACAGAGCTGACGTGGGAAAGATAACTAGGAGGCATGACTAGGACCCATGGAACCTTAATATGACTTGGGACGAAACTAGGCCGTACAATCCCCTTACATGATAAAGACACGTGGCATTCGAGACCGGTGACTTCATTTGCTTGTCTATCGAAATCGGGACTTTATATAAGCTATATGTTCTAAAACAGAATCATATCTTACCGACATCGAAAAGTATCAAGGATCGGGGATCGACGATAAACCTACCAAAGTTCTCTCGGATTGACTATCTTGAAAAAGTCTCGATGACAAAAATGCATCGGGGATCGGAAATCGACGATATGATTGTCGTAGACAAAAATGATTGGTTTAACCTTTCTATATTTCCCTGACCCCGATGAAATGCATCGGTCATCGGCTATCAGTGATTTCTTTATGGATTATGTCAATGTCTATCCTTCACGTATTTTGTCGATGCCAAAGGTGATCATCTATCTCTTGAAACTTCGTGTGAATAACTTATTCCAACCAAATCCACCTTTTTCCGAGGTCGATGGGGATATGCGCTTGGTGACTTTTTTTACTGTGTAGTCCCTTTACTTGCTTGAATTTTTCCGACGTCGAACCTGAGTGCGTTAGGTGCAGTGCTAGTTGTCGATTCTTAATTATGGTGTCAAGTTATTTTAGACATGAGGTTTCACAAGTTCAAACAAACCTAACTCGATGATAATATTGATGAAAACAAAACAAATATAAACCATTTCCCAAAGTGAAATCGATTCAGACAGTGAAGAAAACAAGTGGTACCCAAAAAGTGATAAAATTCCATAAGGCTTTTAGGGTGTGTTGAGTGTTCAACGGGTTGTAAATATGTATCCTAGATATTAGCATTAACTAACATGTGACTTGTAGTGAATTTGTCAAATTCATCTTCATCTGATGAACTCTCACAATGAACTCAACCCCATCCTTGAAAAGATGATACTTATTTTGTTCCATGTAGAAAATAGCCTTCATGTCATACAAGTATGGACTTCCAAAACCATCCCACAAATTTCAAGTGGAAAAACGTCTAACTCTACCTCATCAATGAAACTGGATGTGATCTCAAAACGTAACTTTCATTGCTTAGTTACTTGTACCTAAGCATTATCACAAATCCATCCCAAAGGATACAATATCGAATGAGGCATAGTTTCCAATCCCAAATTCTTAACAACTTGATCCAAAATAAGATCTACTTGTGATCCACTATCAACAAGTGTATCAATCTTATTGTGTTTTAATATAACTCGTAAATGAAACATGTCATTTCTTTTCCTTCCATCACGGATTAATTTAGACTTTGCAGAAGAAGTACGCGAACAAAAACTTGCAAAAGAAGATTTGTCTTTGATTCGCATAGCGAGGGGTGATTTTAAGACCCCCCACCCCCCTAAATTTATATATATGATAAATGGGTGAATCCCCATGATACATAGGAAAAATTGAAGGCTATTTTATTAATAATATAATATGTATATATAATTTTTTGGTGAATATTTTAGTCAATTATATAATCTTGTAAAATCTTAGTGAATCTTTCATCGAGTTATAAAATCTTGGCGAATCTTTCACTGAATTAAGTCTTGGAAATATTTATTTTTTTTAAGTTAGTGTCTATGTATTACCTTCGAAGATAAAAAATTACAATAGCATCATGAATGTCAAATAAGCATGTGTGTTGAATTTCCCTGGAGAGAAACCAATTCAGCATGTTTCCAAAAACTAAAAACACCATAATTTAAAGAACATGAACTGAAACACCCCGCGGGGAAACTGATTCATCTAGATATGTTTGGCCTACTAGAAAATAAAAAAATACATACTTTTGACATTCAAAAAGATAAAAGTGTGATATACATCGCATACAACCCAAGAGGAAACTTCTAGAAACGTAAACGATTGACAAAAATAGCCATGCAAGATGACACCTACGCATATGTCGGTGCTCATGCAATCGATATGTCACTTTTTCTCATGTTTCTTGTTGTCGCCGCTTGGATAATAGGAGCCATGAATGTTGTTGAGGATGCCAGTTCATTGGTGGCCGGTTCTGGAGAGTGTTGGGTACCGAGAAAAGTGGAGATCATAGATACAATTTTCTCCCCTCGCTTGTCCAGAAGTTCCAACCAGAAGTGCAGGTCATCCACATATTTGTGGATAGAAAACACCAAATCATACAGTATCACCACTAAGTCGTGAATTATTTCACATGAAGCACAATCTAAGCATGAATGTTGATGGATCAGTGGTTCTTCCAAGTGGGTTGGGGTTTCTTTCAGAGGAGCCATGACAGAGGGTGGTGGCATGGGAATGTAGTGCTCATGTGAGTTTGTTGGGTGGGTTGGGGTTGGTTCCGAGAAAGAGGCCAAATCTTGGATTGAACCAAGAGAAAAGACCAAAGAATTTCCCTTGAGATCAAACCACTCCATGCGACAAGCCCAGGATGAGGACAATGGTGGAAGGTCACTCTGGCCCTATGAGCACTGGGCAGAGGAGGAAGTCGAGGAGATGGGAAAAGAGGTAGGGGAAAGTGGAGGCCAGATGGATATAATAGATTTATTTTGGTACCATACAGAGCCTCTCTTTGGATTCCCACTAATTCAAGGCATGGCCAAGGCAGAGAGAAAAAGTGAAGGTTCGGAGAGAAACCAGACAAAGAAGGTGATGGCCAGAGAGGGATGCAAACTGGATGTTTGCGCTACAGGGAATGAAGAGACATGTTGATCCAGTTGAGGAGTGGAAACATAATATGAAACCTGGAGTGGAATATCGCACACACATAGAGGTGATGGCCATAAACACTCCTCCATCTTCCTGAAGAAGAAGAAGAGGAACGCTCGCTTGAGCAGTTAGTAGAGGGCTTGAAGAATTGAATGCATCCTTCACTCATCGAGAAATTAAGAGTGGGGTGATGCATGCACTGGTCACATGGTTGGTGCAACATTGGAAGGTGCTTCCCTCTCTGGTGGACACGTGGGCCTTCTTGACACCCCATCTGGACGGCCTCTGTGTTGAGAGCCCAGCAATGAAGTTCTGGAGGATGGGATGTTCGTTGTGGATGGAGGGAGTGCATAGAGGATATGCTCCCTCTAAATCCACTCCTATATTGGCAAAATTGTCAACAATCTTGTTGGATTTCCTTCGAATATGCGAGGGTATGAGAGCTAAGTGAGGTTGAATGAGTTTTGCAATGGTGTTGAGTCCAGTGGAGAGTCGCTAGCAGGGAGAGAATTTTTTTGGGTCCACTCCATTGAGAATTTTTGCGAAGAGTTTGACAATTATTTCAGAGTCCCCCTCCACAATAAACTAATGGTAACCATAATATTGAGTGATCTACAGACATTTTATGAGACCCTGGAGCTCTGTCGGGTTATTAGTATTATGACAAATGTTGCCTACTGAGATGAGTTGGATGTTCCCTTGACTGTTGCAGAAAACCACTCCAAAACATGTCAGGGATGGATTGCCTCTGGAGGTATTGGAACATATATTGATTTTTTCTCAATGACGGTTGAAATCCCTTTGGAAGGCATCAGGGTCACGAGCAACCGTTCGATCTCAAAAAGGTGCAAGGAGGTTACACCTTGAAATCCATCAGACTTCGCATATTTGCAAGTTTTTGTTCGCGAGGGAAGAAAATCTTCGAAGTCATGAAACCTGAATTCCATTTGGACTGTGGATCCATCCAGAGGAATTGAGACTATCCCAGGCCATTGGATCCTGGAAATTTATGCAGTCATTAGTCATGATTTCCTTCGGGGATTCGTGAATCGGAGTATCGAGGAGTCAAAAATCCTGAGGTTTGAAGTCGTGAAATGCGAAGAGTTCATCATCGTTGGTTGTCGAAGGAGGGAGTGAATCGTTGATGAGGTTCTGAGTAACTTTTCTAGTTCGGAGTTTGCATGGAAAGAAATCAGCTCCATGTTAGACAGCCGAAACCCGAAGTTGTGAAGCGCCTGGAGGCTTAGCCCCAGGTCATAGCTCGAGGTCATGTGAAGGAACGGGACTAGAGGAAAGGGACTAGCGCCCAGAAATTCAGAGCTTTACTCCATGTCACCTCCCTTCCCCCGAAGCCCGAAGGCCCGAAGTCGGAGTTCCAATCACATGTATCAAATGTCGATGGGTAAGGGTTTCGGTTGTCAAATAAAAATGCTCTCTGTCAAAGAAAAAAGGCAGAAGCCAAGCTTCTAAGTATTCACACGCAGGTGGCAAATGAACAAAATATATTAAATGCATCTGGGAGAAAATGAAGAGTCAGATGAAGTGCCAACACATCTAATTGAAAATCAATAATATATGCAAAGGTTGTGGGTAATCCAAGGGTTTTTTAATTGAGACAAATTTTGTATAAAGAAAGCGATTGTAGATTTATTTTGAGAGGGGGGAACAGCCCGAGAGCCTTTTAGAGTATGGGTTTGTAATTCCATTTCTTTCAGCAAATATAGAACAAAAGATAAAAGATTAAATACCTCGTCACTGTGTAATTCTGTCTTTCTTTGTATCGTTGTCTCAAGGTTTACATTCATTCTTCCTTCCTTATTTTACATATTCAACTTGTAATGGCTCTAATTCAGTAATACCTCGGTTGTAGTCATTTATTGGCCAACCTGTTAGGTTCAAATTTTCCTTTGTTTATGCTGTGATCAAAACAAGACTTGTAACTTGGTTGTTTATGCCTAGATTACAAGTTATATATATGCACGGTTGTTGTTTTTTTGAAGCTATTTTTCGTTCCTCTTTTGGAATAAATATTAGACTTATCAGAACTAGATACCTAACTCTTTGTTTCAGTCTTCTTCATCCCCTATCTTCTATCCATCTTCCTTATTTTATTTAAATTAGACAAACGAGGCCATGTCTTTTATTTTATGATATATAAATGATTGAAAGGCTTGTTTCAGACCTAGTTCTAGAAGCCTCATATGACTGATCAAACAACATATTATTATTTCATTCAAAATGTGCTAAGGCTTGGCTCTATTACATCTTAGAGTCAACTCTTGCGACAACATTTTCTGGCACCGTTTCCGGGGACGGAGAAATGAATTTATCTTCCCTGGGAGACGACAAAGTTTATATCTATTCCTTGATGATGAACGAGGGAGAGGCATTCAATTGGTTTTGATCATTCACCTGGAAACTCCTTGGTTCGAATACTCTACATGATTCACTCACGACTCCATTGGTTTCAAAATTTCAAATTTGTTCATTGCTCAGATTGTTGCGAGGTTTGCTCCTTTGTACTTTACAAATGTTTATGGTTTTCCAAACATAGTTCCAGACGTTAAAATTTGGGAAGATGTCCTTCCTAAATTTGGAGGATATGTGGATGAAAATCCTTCTCAACACTTGCTTGAATTTCACAATCTCATGGATGAATTGGATGTACATCATGAAGATGTCCTCATGAAATTGTTTATGTTTTCATTGGAAAGAGATGCTAGACTCTGGTATAAATCTTTACCCCATTCCAGCATTCCTTCATTGAAATATTTCCACATAGTTTTTCATAAATATTGTAAGAGGATCTATTCAGATAAACTCCTTTTTCAAGATTGCTTCAATATGGAATTCATAAAAGAAAAAGATCAAACAATTTTTCTTGAAGAGGAGGAAGAAATATCATAAATTTCTCAAATTGATAAAGATGATCAGCATGAGGAAGAGTTTGTTGATAAAGAAGCAGAATATGATAGCTCTTGTGATCATATTCAAGAAGAAGATCAGACCAAAATCCATGAATATGAAGTGGAAAGGTCAGAAGGTGTTCAAACCAATCACAACCTGATTTGTTGCAGCGATGGGGATGAAAACGCTTTTTCAGGTGAAGAGCTAGTTTCAAGCTCATTCATATATGACTCTATTTTTAATTATGTTGTTCAAGAGGAATACTTTCATAATGAGTTTTTTAATATTAATGATGCCAAAAATAGTTTAATTGTACAACACGATGATGAAATCACTGGTCTAGATCATCATGAAGAACAACAACTCATGGAAGGCCATATACAATCATTGTTTGTCGATATAGAACATAGTCATTTTGCTATGGAAAAATACCTTCCTTATCGGTTTCATGATCAAGTAAAGGCCCTGAAATATGACGAATTGTATGTTTCCAAAAATCCATTTCATAAAGAGTTTCAGGAGAATTGTAGTCATCCAAATGTAATTGAGATTTTAGGTATGGTCACTGTTTTAAATCCTCATGAAAATCAGTCTATTGATATTCAACCATCTTTTCTAGATCCTCACAAAAAAGAAATTTATGAAAGTCAATGTTCCAGAATTTTCTATGAGTCGCTTGTTTATGATGAGTATCCAGAAGAGGAAGAAAATCAGATTTCTTCTTCATCACACACGAAAACCTATGACAGTCCTCCTTTGTTTTATGAATATGATGAAATTATTTCTGAAGACGATGAGCAACAAGAAAGTTTGGTTCAACAGGAAAGCAATCGACAGCATCATAAAAGAAATCAGCCTATGTATGATATCTATCAAGAAGATCTTTGTACAAAGGATGAAGGATATAAGCATGGGTTACTGAAACAATTGATCTCTCTTCCCTATTTAGAAACTATTGAGCAACAAACCAGTAATTTTCAATGCGACATTTTTGCACCAGAAGAAGAAAAAATCAGCAGTGGGTAAAGTGCGCAAAGGCGTTTCACACAGCTTGTCTAGCAAGAGGAAGTATGGATTAATTGAAAAAGTGGTGTATCTCTTCCCTTCTACGATCTAGTAGTAGCTTATATGGAGTCAAAATGGGGCATTAAATTTTTTATTTCCGACTTCTTGAGGTCCGAATTTCAAAAATGTAAGTACCTTCTCCCAAGGTATGTTTTGAAATTTGCAGTTGCTCCTATCATTTTCATGCTCAAAGATGGAAGCATAATTAATTTTGTTAGTCGAATATTCGCTTGGTTGATTTGGAAATTTTCCTATACTTGAACAAAGCAGTGATGTTAGTTAGAGTAGGTGATGTATATAAATAATCTTGACTTTGAGCATTAGAGTACAACGGTGGTTTTCAATATGTTTCCAATTCAGTTTGGCATCCAGTATGATTTTGTTTTAAGGCATTATGACTCCATAGCCCAATGAATACACTGTACAAAGGGATATTTTTAGTTTGCAAGATGTATATCATTTCAATGGGTGCAAAACCTCTTCGATTGCAGTGAATAAATGGTTTCGGTTTCGGAATAGGCATAAGTAAAATGATAGGTTTCACAATTGACAAGGTTGATTTCAGGTTGCCCAATGGATGAAGGCACGTCGTCTATTGTTCTTGGCGCTTTACAGGAAAGCACCATCCCTAGATGGAGCCTATTTTGGAACATGTATTTAATTTTTCTCAATGACAGTTGAGATCCCTTCGGAAGGTATCAGGGTCACAAAAAACCGTCAGATCTCAAAAAGGTGCGAGGAGGTTACATCTCGAAATCCTTCAGACTTCACATATTCAAAAAAATTCATTCGTGAGGGAATAAAATCTCCAAAGTCTCAAAACCTGAAGTCCATCTGGACTGTGGATCCATCCAGAGGAAGTGAGACTGTCCCAGGCCGTTGGATCTGGGAAATTTACGCAGTCGTTAGTCATGAGCTCCTTTGGGGATTCACGAATCGGAGTATCGAGGAGTCAAAAATCCTGAGGTCCAAAGTCACGAAACGTGAAGAGATCACCATCATTTGGTTGTCGTAGGGGGGCATGAACCGTCGATGAGGTTCTGAGTAAATTCACCAGTTCAGATTTCGCGTGGAAAGAAATCAGATGCATGCTAGACAGCCGAAACCCGAAGTTGTGAAGCGCCTGGAGGCTTAGCCCCAAGTCATAGCTCGAGGTCACATGAAGGAACGGGACTAGCGGAAAGGGGATAGTGCCCAGAAATTAATAGATTTACTCCACGTCACATCCCTTCCCCCAAAGCCCGAAGCCCCGAAGTTGGAGTTTCAATCACATGTATCAAACGTCGATGGGTAAGGGTTCCGACTGTCAAATAAAAACGTCCTCTGTCAAAGAAAAAAGGCAGAGGTCGAGCTTCTGAATATTCACACGCAGGTGGAAAATGAAAAAAATATATTAAATGCATCCGGGAGCAAACGAAGAGTCAAACGAAGCGCCAACACATCTAATTGAAAATCAATAACGTATGCAGAGGTTATGGGTAATCCAGGGGTTTTTTATTTGAGACAAATTTTGTATTAAGAAAGAGATTGTAGATTTATTTTGAGAGGGGGGAAACAGCCCAAGAGACTTTTAGGGGCTAGGTTTGTAATGCCATTTCTTTCAGCAAATATAGAACAAAAGATAAAATATTATATACCTCGTCATTGTGTAATTATGTCTTTGTTTGTATCATTGTCTCAAGGTTTACATTCATTCTTTCTTCCTTCTTTTACATATTCATCTTGCAATGGCTCTAATTCAGTAATACCTCTATTGTAGTCATTTATTGGGAAACCTGTTAGGTTCATCTTTTCCTCTGTTTATGTTGTGAGCAAAACAAGACTTGTAACTTGATTGTTTATGCCTAGATTACCAGTTATATATATGCATGTTTTTTGTTTTTTTTAAGCTATTTATCATTCCTCTGTTGGAATAAAGATTAAACTTATCAGAATTAGATACCTAAATCTTTGTTTCAGTCTTCTTCATCCCCTATCTTCTATCCATATTCATTATTTTAATTACATTAGACAAACAAGGTCATGCCTTTTCTTTTCTGATTTATAAATGATTGAAAGGCTTGTTTCAGACCTAGTTCTAGAAGCCTCATATGACTGATCAAACAACAAAATATTATTTCATTCAAAATGTGTTAAGTCTTGGCTCTATTACAGCCTAGAGTCAACTCTTGCAACAACGGGAGGCACCATCAAAGCTTATCTTGATAAATCCTAGAGGAGGAGGAGACCAGTGAGAAGGGATTTCCTTGGTCTGGAATATCTCAGGGTTCTTGTAAGGAGAGGGATTGAAGGTGAAGTTCCATCTTTCCAGGATGTGTTGTTCATGGGGAAGAAATTTCAAGTCCTCTTCTTTCCAAGGCTACAGGTGGATGGTTTCTCTGATGTTGTCATGTATTTGATTATAAACTATTCACCAATAATGATGAGTTGAAAGGAATATATGTTTGTTCTTCTCTTTCCAAAGATGCTAGAGGATAAAGCCAGGAATTTGTTTAAAGATTTGGTTGAGGATGGGAGAGTGGAAATCTAAGTCTCTCCAATATTTGATGGTTTATTTGAAGCCTTCGTGGTTACAATCTGAAAGACGCATGACTGTGTCGCATTGGTCCCAGACTTGAGAGCTGTAAGAGAAGAGGTTTAGCAAGTGATTTTTTATTTCAGAATCCCTGTGGCAAAGAGGGAAAATGGAAATCTTGATGAAGCCTCGTTTCATTAGATTGTCCTAGGTAAGGATACTTTTATGTGCAACAAGCCATAGTAAAGTACTAATTTTCGATCAATACTTAGTTAGCCAAATTTTCATCCAAACCTTATCTTGGGGGATGAGGTGGAAATTTGCTTTGATACTATAGTCTTCTAGGATAGAAAAGGTGCCCCATGAGGAGTGATCCCATGTTAAAATGTCCTCTCCCTAAAGAATTTGGATTTTTTTAGAATTGGTCAGATCATACCATGCTTGGAGCTCCACATGCTCTTGAATGTGGAGTTCCCTCTCGGAGGATTTCCATCATTTCTAGGTGGCACCAAGGGGGTTCAATTGCCAATAGTCTACTACTGTGACTAGAACCACCTGATAAGTGGGGGTGAAGCCCCCTGCACAGGATTTCGGCAGCAGCGTCCCCGAAAAAAAAAATCTGCCTTGGGAAATATGTCACGTATTTAGGTGGTTTTTCGGCACATGGTTTCTTTGCCGATGGTTTTCTATTTTCGGTTAAGGAATTAGGGTTGTTGACTAATATAGGTCATTGGGTTAGGGTTTTGGATGTCGCTGACTCTTATATGTATATTGTATTGTAAACAATGTATCACAATGATAATATAGAATATGTTGGTTTTTCCGTTTTGGGTTTCCAGGGGAAAAATCTTTGTGTAATGTTTGTATTTGCCATTGTATATTTTTTGTTCTTTTACTGAAAATATGTTTGCAGTAAATATTGTACAAGGTTAAAATATGCATTTGGTATCAGATCTTTGTTGGCTTCAGGGGGGCGCCTTTATGGTCAATGGTTTGGTTCGGGACTGTGATAAGCCTTGTTACAGTGGGAGATCTATGGTATTGTTTTTCAGGTGAAAAGAAATGGCAAGAGATTCGAAGATGGAGATCGAGATGTTTAATGGGAAAAGTTTTGAGTTTTGGAAGCTCAAGTTAGAATATCTATTGGTGGACAGAGATCATTGGATCGTGGTAGATCCAGGTACTGCACCTACAGGAACTTTAGCAGATGACTGGAAAAATTTGGACCGGAAGGCAAAGAGCACAATATGATTGTGCCTCTCATAGTCAATATTACTGAATGTGTCAGAGGAACCTACAACCAAGGATTTATGGGAAAACTTGGGGAAGTTGTATCAGTTTAAGTCCTTAGTGAATAAACTATTCCTAAGAAAGAAGTTGTATAACCTGGGGATGAGAGATGGAGACTTGGTGGTAGGGCATTTGAACACCTTCAATACAGTGGTAAGTCAGTTAGTATCTGTTGATATTAAAATTTCAGATGAATATAAATGTATCTGTTTACTGTGTTCTTTACCAGACTACTGGGATAGTCTGGTTGTGGCCATAGGTAGTAATGCAACTTCCTTGAAGTTTGATGAAGTAGTCTCATCCTTGTTGTCAGAGGAGATGAGACGGAAGAATATGGAAGGACAGAGCGCAGATGCATTATTTTCAAGAGGACGTTCTCAGGAAAGAAATAGATCTAAGTTCTCAAGTGGGAGATCTAAGTCTAAGGGTAGATATAAATCTCTCGAAAAAATTTTAAGGGTATGTTGGAGATGTGGAAAAGAAGGGCACTACAAGAAGCAGTGTAGATCCAAAGTTGAGAAAAAGAAGGAATCTAAAGAATCTCCTTCTACAGAAGAAAATACCTCCAAGGAAGGAGGGGATGTGTACTTGGCTTCTTCAAGCACACATGTAGATCATGAGGCATGCTTGGTTGACTATGCTGCATCCTTTCATATGAATCCCCACAGGGAGTGGTTCTACGAATATAAAAGGTATGATGGAGGTAATGTTTTCTTAGGTGATGATTCGAAAATCAGAATCATTGGACGAGAAAAAGTCAAGTTGGCGTTCATATATGGAAGGATTAGAAAACTTCCTGGGGTTTTGCACATCCCAGGTTTGGCCAGAAATTTTATTTCTGTAAGAAAAATGGACGATGTAGGGGTAAAAACAATATTTGAAAAGGAAACCTGCAAGATGGTTCGAGGAGAAATGGTGTTGCTGAAGGGAGTTCGGTTTGGAACTTTGTATAAGCTACAAGGAATCATTATTAGCGATGGGTGTAACAGTTCCATTGTTCCTGATATTGGAGTTGAAGAATAAAGAACTCCTACAGTCTCTGGAGAAAAGGTTGTGTTGTGGCATCAAAGATTGGGGCATATCGGAGATAAGGGTCTTCAACTAACACATGGTAAAGGTATGCTTGAAGGTATGTTTAACTGCTCTCTGGATTTTGATTTCTGTGAAAATTGTCTCTATGGGAAGTAGAATCGGGTAAGATTCCCCTATGGTGCAACAAGGGCAAAAGGAATTTTATAACTAGTTCATAGTGATTTTTTTGGACTTGTGTCAGTCCCATCATTGGGAAAATCTGTGTACTACATCTCATTTATAGATGAATTCTCGAGGAATACTTGGAT
>SNQJ01S0161682.1:15789-37419 GCA_010110895.2 Picea sitchensis
TCAGGAAGAAATCTGAAGTCTTTGATAGGTTTAAAGAGTTTAAGGCTCTTGTTGAGAATCAAATAGAGAAAAGAATTAAGGTGTTGAGGACAGATAATGGTGAAGAGTTCTACGGGACTAAATTTGAAGAATTATGTAAGAAGTGTGGTATAGAGAGGTAGAAGACTACTCCATATACACCTCAACAGAATGGACTTGCAGAAAGGATGAACAGGACGTTGATGGAAAAAGAAAGGTGCATGCTCAGTGGTGTCGGGTTAGGGAAATAATTATGGGTAGAGGCAATGGGTACTGCATATTACCTAGTCAGCAGATCACTCTCATCAGCGTTGGATGACAAGACTCCACGAGAGGTATGGACTGGTAAGGAACCTTCTCTCACACATCTCAAGGTATTTGGTTGTGATGCATATGTTCATGTTCCAAAAGAAAACATGAGTAAGCTAGATAAGAAGGCTTAAAAGTGTATCTTTATTGGATATAAAGATGGTCTCAAAGGTTATAAGCTTTGGAACCCAGAAACTAAGAAGGTAATGTATATCCAAGATGTGGTATTTAGAGAAATGAAGGATGTTGTTAAACAAGAATTCCTACCAAGTAAGGAAGAACCAGAGAAGATAGATTTTGATTTAAAGGATGATGAATCAGACTCTACAGAAGAACAAGAATCAGAAGAAAAAGATCCTCATACTCCAGTATTGAGGAGATCAGCTCGAGAAAGAAGGCTACCGGAAAGGTATACTCCATATGATTTCCATTCAAATTTTTCTTTGTCTATTACTGATGATCCTAGAACTGTCAGGGAAGCAGTGGATTCAGAGGATGTAAATCTCTGGAAAAGGGCTATGGATGAAGAAATGGCATCTTTGGATAAGAATGAGGCTTGGGATCTAGTGGAGTTTCTGACTGGAAGAAATCCCATTGGTAGCAAATGGATATTTAAAAAGAAGTTGAATGCAGAAGGAAAAGTGGAGAAATATAAAGCTCAGTTAGTAGCAAAGGGTTATTCCCAGCTTGAGGGAATTGATTTTGGTGAGATTTTTTCTCAATTCGCCAAGTTAACCTCTATAAGATTTTTGTTATCTGTTGCTTCTACATTTGATTTTGAAGTGGAACATATGGACGTGAAGACAACATTCCTACATGGGGATCTGGAAGAAGAAATCTATATGAAGCAACCATAAGGTTATGTTGTGAAGGGAAAGAAGGAGTTGGTATGCAAGCTGAAAAATTCCCTATATGGTTTAAAACAATCACCAAGGACGTGGTATCAAAACTTTGTTACTTATATGCTGGGAATTGGCTTCACAAGAAGCAAAGAGGATCACTGTGTGTATTTTAAATTAATTAGTGATCATTTGATTTATTTGGTCTTGTATGTGGATGACATGTTGTTGATAGGAAACAACAAGGAGATTATCCCGCATGTGAAAATGCAGTTTTCCTCTAAATTTGACATGAAGGATCTCGGTGCTTCAAATTTCATTTTGGGCATGGAAATTAGAAGAGATCGGGAAAGGAGGAAACTCTGGTTAAATCAGAGAAAATATGTTGAGACAATATTGCAGAGGTTTAATATGCAGGAATGTCAACTGGTCAAGGTTCATATTCATGTTGGTGTAAAGTTATATGTGGATCAGTGTCCCAAGACACATGAAGAGGAGGATGACATGTCTCATGTTCCATATGAGAGTGAAGTTGGTAGTCTGATGTATGCAATGGTCTGTACTAGAATGGACATTTCACATGCAGTGGGAGTTTTGAGCAAGTATATGTCAAAACTAGAGAAGGAGCATTGGACAACAGTAAAAAGGGTTTTCAGGTATTTGTGTGGCACTTATAGCTATGGATTGTTCTACGAAGGAAGAATGGGATTGTACAGAGTGGTGGATATACAAGGCTTTGTGGATACATACTGGGATGGAGATCTGGATCATAGGATATCTACAAGTGGGTATGTGTTTAACCTGTTTGGAGGAGAAATAAGCCGGATGAGCAAAAGACAAGTTGTAGTGGCACTTTCAACTACATAAGTTGAATACATGGTAGCCACCCATGCAAGTAAGGAAGCCGTGTGGTTAAAAATATTGTGTTCAGGTATTGGGTTGGTACAACAAATTGTAAGGATAGAGTGTGACAGTCATAGTGCAATTGTTTTGGCGAAGAACCTGACTTATCATTCAAAGACAAAGCATATTGATATTCAATATCACTTTGTGAGAGACATGATTGAAGAAAAGAAAGTATCACTGATGAAGGTGGACACTTTTAAGAATCTTGCAGACTCATTAACAAAATTTGTGCGCATTGAGAAGTTCTCTTGGTGTAGAGGATCCATGGGCATTGTTTCCCTAGATTGTTGACTATGTAACTTTGTAACCCCTTGTATGCAAAGAAAACAACAAGTGGGAGAATGTTGGGTATGTGTTATATTCTTTTTTGAGTGCGTAGGGGGGTGAATCCCCCTACACGAGGGTTCATGGGCAGCACCCCCGAAAAAAAATATTTTGCCTCGGTAAATGTGTCACATATTTAGGTGGTTGTTTGGCACATTGTTTCTTTGTCGATGGTTTTCTATTTCCGGTTAACGAATTAGGGTTGTTGACTAATCCAGGTCATTGGGTTAGGGTTTTGGATTTCGTTGGATCCTATATGTATATTTTATTGTAAACAATGTATCACAATGATAATATAGAATATGTTGGTTTTCCCGGTTTGGGTTTCCAGGGGAAAAATATTTGTGTAATGTTTGAATTTGCCATTGTATATTTTTTTATCTTTTACTGAAAATCGGTTTGCAGTAAATATTGTACAAGGTTAAAATATACAAAAAGGAGGTTTTTCTTACATTCTAAAATTCCCAGAAGGTGTGATTAGAAATCAGGGAGTGGATTTTCTTAGCAGCATTCTAGATCAAGGAGCCCAGAGTATTTTCATCACATCTAATTAGATGTTTTTCTGCGATGTTGGGCGCATATTTCTTCCTCCAAAGTCTGGCCCAGAGATCATGGGGGAAATTGAGCCACCTCCACCAAATTTTAGCACTGATAACTTTGTATAGGGTAGTTGGGTTCCTCAGCCTTAGGCCTCCCTGTAATTTTGGTTTATGAAGATTTTCCCAGCTGATCAGAGCTACTTTTTTTCTTGTCTTTTGCCCTTGCCACAGAAATTTCCTTTGCAAGGTTTTCATGGCATTAAGAATGAATCCAGGTGCCACCAAATCCGAGAAGGAGTATATGGGCAAGGCTTGCAGGACATATTTAAGGAGGATGAGGTGACTGAGAAGGTTAAACAAGTGAAAAGTCCAAGAGGAAATTCTTTTGGTTAGGGAAGGGACAATCCCTTCCCAAGAGTTGTTTCGAAGAGATTTGTCTATGAGTGGAATATCAAGGTATTTGGATGGAAGGGAGTTATGAGTGAAGCTCAGGATCATATTTATGTGAAGTTGGATAGGGAGCGGAGTGTTAAAAAAGTAGATCTGAGATTTGTCTCGATTGATGTCCATTCCTGAGGTGTCACAGAAGGATATAGAGGATCATGTGTGCTTCTCGTACCGTTGGGGAACCCAAAATTAAGGTATCATCAACAAACTGGTTGTGGAAGACTGGAGGATCATTGTCATGTAGGGGAAGCTTGACTAAATATTTGTCAGCAATGGAAGCTTTGATGAAGTGGCTTAGAAATTCTTCCATGATGATGAAAAGGAAGGGTGACAAGGGGTCCCCTTGTCTTATCCCAAGAGTGGGCGAGAAGGGGCACGAGGGAACTCCATTGATAAGGATAGAGAAGAAAGTAGAGGAGGTTAAGTTGAGGATCCAATCTACCCAAGCAGGTGCAAATCCAAAAGAAAGAAGTACAGATTTCAAGTAAGCCCAACTTATCTTGTCAAAATCTTTAGAGAGATATAACTTTAATAACATACCTGGAGTGTCGGTACTTTAAAGAGAGTGGATAAATTCATGCATGAGCATGACACTATCCATAATTTTCCTTCCTTCAACATAGCCTAACTACTCAGTCGAAATGATGAGGGGAAGGAGGGGTTTAAGGCATCGGGAAATCACCTTCGTTAAGAGATTATAGATTACATTGCAGAGAGAAATCGGCATGAACTGTTTTGGGTGAGTAACTCACTCTTATTTTGGGATGAGGGTAAGGAAGGTGGAATTGAGTGCAAGGAGAACCTGACTAGAGGTTTGAGAGTCCTCAGTTATTTTCCAAACTTCCTCCCATATCAAGTGCCAACAGTGGTGAAATAAATCCACCGTGAAGTCGTTCGGACAGGGAGATTTTCCTTCTAGAGTGTCTTAAAGCGCCAGGTCTACTTCTTCCATTGTGATAGACCACAAAAAGGATTCATTATTTTCCTAATTTATGTGGACTGGAATGTGTTGAGTGATTTTTGCAATGGTTGGAGATCGGACACGTGGAGGTTCTGACAACAGATCTCGATAAAAGGACACCAATGCCAACTCAAGGTCGTCGTGAATTTGGAGTATTTAGACTTGTTATGTGACAAGGTGTGAGATACGGTTGATATGTCTATGATGGATCATCGATTTGTGGAAGAACTTGGTTTTTCTTTCCCCCTCCTGAAGCCATTGTATCCTAGATTTTTGCCTCCAGAGGGTCTCCTCTTGTGCACGCCTTTCATCCAACTTTTGTTTGATCAAAGCTTCCTTCTCTTCAAGTTCCTCTATGAGGCCTTGATTCTTGATTTGGATCTGAAGGATATGCATTTGATCATTCAAATGTCGTTGGGATTCAAATATATTTCCAAAGGTCTGTTTTTTCTAGAGCTTGAGGAGTTTCTTAAAGTTGTTTAGTCTTTGTTGAAACCGGTACATTTTGGAACCATGAGGGATGGTCGGTTCCTTCTACCAAATGGGGGCCATGGGTTGGAAATCTGGATGATTGATCCAAAACCATTCAAATCTGAAAGGCTTGTGTTCAGAAGAGCCTGGGATATCTAACCATATTTGAGTGGGACAATGATCAGAACCAGGGGCGTCGAGAATGTTGGCTTCCAAAGCAAGTCCATCCATCAAGAGGGAGTTTGATATTAGGAAGTGATATAGGTGGCATGTGACCTATCGAGACCCTAAGCATCGGTTCAACCAGGTATAAAGGCCATTTTTTGTTTCCAGGTCAATGAGACACAACTTATCAATTAAATATTGAAAGTTCCCACTTTCTGCCTCGAGTCTAGGAACCCCTCCTCTTTTCTCTTCTAAATTGCAGATCATATTGAAATCCCGACCCAAAATCCATCTGCAATCATTGGTAAGGGTGGCGAGCCATTCCAAATTGTGAATGAAGGTTACCTTGTCCCTTTGAGTAGCAGGGCCATATACATTTGTAATGAAGCCTAGCCTATTGGATCCAATAAGCATGTATTCCACCGAGATTTCCCATCTGGTAGTGAATAAGTTCTCCATGAGAATAGATATTGGGTTCCAAAGGATGGCCAAACCATTGATCGTTCCTATTGCATCAATGCTCATCATTTTCCCTTGCTTCCAAAAACAAGAGAGAATTTGATATGTTTCTTCACCTGCACATTTCGTTTATTGTAGGAACAAAATTCCAGGTTGTTCCGCTATGATGTGATCTCGTAGAATCCTTTGCTTACTATGACCATTGAGTCCCCAGATGTTCCAATATATGATCTTCATGATGAGGATGGGGAGGGGAGAGGGGGAAATATCTCAGAAATAAGATGTATCTGGCCTAAGTTTACCATGAAGTTTCCAATCTCTTGTATGAGCTTCTGTATGGATTTTCTGCGTCTTTTCTTTTCGTCCTTCTAAGGTTTGTGCTACTCTTTCAGTTGGATGCCATGGATGCCCAAATCAGAACTGGATCTGGCCACAGAGCCCACTGCGGAGATGAGGAAAACCTTATGTACTTTGCGCAGCTAATCTGGAGGGATGGTGTATAGTTGTTTTTGGCGATAGGCTTTCTCTAGATGTACCAAGTATATGCCTGCGAGATCCTACTCATCTAGGTCTGTTTTGACATCTCCTTCTTCTAGGTCATATGGTTCACCATCCCTAGTGTGGGAAGTAGGAATGGGATGAATATGATCCAATATGGGGGTGTTCACCGTTTTTCCCTTTGTGTTTCCTTGGAAAACAACTTCCTGAGGAGGGATTTGTGGTTCATCCATGTCCTCTAGTATTTGTTGAAGGACATCAAAAAAGTTACTAGAGGGAAGTTTCTTAGTTGCATTGGTTACAGTTTTCCTGGTCACTTGATGATTCATGCTAGATACATGAGTGAATCCATCTTTTGATTTTCTTTCTTGAGGGTTTTTGACATTGCTTGCAAATTTAAGAGGACAGTGTATGAAGAGATGTCCATGTTCAAGAAATTTTCTACAACGAAAAGGTATGTGCTCATAATCAATGGTTTGATACCAATCCTTATCGTGATATTCAATGGAAATGGAGCCTAGGAGGGGATTTGAGATATTCAGGTAAACACAAATGCAGGAATATGAGTTATACCTTCTCTTCTTGGTTTCCTCTGAGGATTTAACATAAACCCCTATGGTATTTCCAATGCCCGCGAGGATTTCTTCTAGCCAAAACGCCTGCAGCAAGGGATATAAATGAATCCAGACTGGTGAATGAGAAAATTCCTCTATTTCATGGATAAAATTATCAGTCCAGAAGCGCAGAAAGAGGCCAGTTGAATTGAAGAAGTAAGGTCCCCCGTCAAAGATGCAGTTTCAATCTTATAGGTTGTGTAAGATTATGGTGAAGAAACCCTTGGAGCCTAATTGTAGGTCATAATGTCCTTTGGATTTCCACCATTGTTGAATCCATTTGACGATCTCACATTCGAAATTCCATAGACCTAAGAATTTTCCGATCAGAGCGTAATCATGTTCTCTTAGGCCAACCAAATATGTGGAAGCGCCATGTTGTTTATGAGTCTCGACCTCGTAGTGTCATCGTTTCTCTGGGGGGTCATCTCTACAAAATACCAGAGGTAGTTTTGACTACTTTTCCACCTAAATAATTCCACAAGGTAGTATCTCATTCTACAAAATTTAGCTTCTTCACATTATGTTCAAAAGGTGAACAGAAGGATACTACAACCACTACAGCCTCGGCCCAAGCACATTATATCCAACAAAAGCAGGTCGAAAAGATTGCAGCAAAGTGGAAAGATTCATTCTGCACACAGGCATATCATGTATCCAAACTAGTTAAAAATGTCCAACCCTTCCAACCACATGTTCGTAACAACCTTCAACAAGCTAAGCAGCACATCTTCTCCAACAAGGCAAGTAGCTCATCAAGATGCAAATTCAGCAAACGATTTTCCCTCTCCGTCGAGCACTCAACACAACAGAGACCATTGTTTCCAAGGAGGGAGGATTGATCCAAGTGGATATTGGTGGCCACCCACCTTTTCCAACTGGCTCAAAACAATTTTTTGGCAATTTTGGTAATTTACTATTTTTAGCAGTTTTTAACTTTTGGGGCCATTTTGAGGGCCTAAATGAAGGTTTTTTGGGATCAATATTCTCAAAGATATCCTAAGTCTCTAATTACGCAACCTAAATGAATCTCCTCGAAGATATCTTTCCAATGAGCTATCATGCACCCCAAACAGAGATAGCATGCCAAAGTTACGCCCCCGGGAAGTTGATACACCAAACTACCCAAAACGAGGTCCACAAAACTGTTGGATTTTCATATTCCGAAGTTAGGGTTTTGGATTTTATTTATGATAAAAATGCCTTTGGAGCCTCATTGTAAAATCATCTTCTTGCGAATGCGAGTAGCGGACACATCTCTTCTCAGAGATAAGCTGCCACCATTCTAACGAGTCTTTCACTCTATATTTTTACAGTCTTTGTACATTTTCGCTCATTAATAGAAAATTGTGTATTATTGTATCTCTGTTTTTATGGTTGCAGATTTGATACATTTTTGTTATATTATTGGATATCCAAGATATCTCTGTACATTTATTTATTATATCGCCACTCTCATTTCATGTCGAAAATAATTTGGATCAGTGGTATCAGAGTAGGCTGCTTATTTTGGGCACGAAATGAGATCGGAGATATAATAAAGAAATGCACAGAGATATTGCAGATGTTCAATAATATAAGATAAATGTATCAAAGATGCAACCATAAACACAGATATACAGTAATACACGATTTCTATTAATGAAAGAAATGTACAGAGATGTAAAAATACACAATGAAAGACTCGCTAGAATGGTGGCAGCTGATCTCTGAGAAGAGATGTGACGGTTGCTCGCATTCGCAAGAAGATGATTACAATGAGGCTTTGAGGGCCCTTTTACAATAAATGGGAATTCCAAAAGTCCTAGGCATCCAAAAACCTAACCCTAGGAGATGAAGCATCAAAAGTCATGTGGGCCCCGTTTGGGTAAGTTAGTACATCAACTTCCTGGGGTTGTAACTTTTGCATACGATCTCCGTTTTAGGCGTATGATAGCTCGTTGGAAAGGTATCATCGAGGAGATTAATTTTGGGGGCTCAATCATTCCTTTGGATATAATTGAGAACCTCGATCTCGAAAAACCTTCATTTAGGCCCTCAAAATGGCCCCAGAAGTTAAAACCTGCTAAAAATAGTAAATTGTCAAAATTGCCAGAAAGTTGTTTTGAGCTAGTTGGAAAAGGTGGGTGGCCACCGATATCCACCTGGATCAATCCTCCCTCATTAGGAAGCAATGGTATCCATTGCGTTGAGTTCCCGGGGGAGAGGGAAAAGCGTTTGCTGGATCTGCATCTGGGTGAGCTGCTTGTATTGCTGGAGACGTCGCGCTGCTTAGTTTGTGGAAGTCTGTCATGAACCTGTTGAAGTTGAGGTTGTTCAACAAGTCGAGCTACATGAGAGGAAGGTGTGAAGAAGGAATCTTTGTGCTTTGTTGCAACCTTGTCGACCTACTTCTGTTGGATAGAAGGTGCAGGGGGCGAGACTGTAGTGGTTGCAATGTCCTTTTGTTCCCCTTTTGAACAGATTGTGAAGAAGCTAAATTTTGCAGTATGAGATACTACCTTGCGATACTTTTTAGGTGAAACAATAGTTGGAACTACCTCTGGTATTCTGTAGAGATGGCCCCCCAAAGTAACAGCCGCTTGTATTGCTGAAGACGTCGCACTGCTCAGTTTGTGGAAGTCTCCACATGAACCTGTAGAAGTTGAGGCTGTTCAACAAGTCGAAATGAGGAAGGTGAAGAAGGAATCTTTGTGCTTGGTTGCAACCTTGTCAACCTACTATTGTTGGATAGAAGGTGCAGGGCTAGACCAGAGTGGTTAAACCTTTTGTTCCCTTTGAACAGACAGAAGAAGCTTTAAATTTTGCGCGATGAGATACTACCTTATGCATACCTTTTAGTGAAACAATAGTTGGAATCCACCTCCGGGTATTCCTCAGAGAGATGGCCCCCAAAGTAAATAACCATACCTATAGGGTCGAGGACTCATACATAGCATGGCGCTTCCACATATGGCTAAACAAGAGAACATCACGTACATCCGCCAAGTAACATAACATAATACATCGTCTTTGAAGGGATGGATGTTGTATGAAAAATCGACACTGTTGGATGACAAAAATATATCTTCCTTGGAGAAGCAAACTGATGGTGTAGGGTTGCGGATTTAATGTTGTCAGTAGGGATATCCTCTTGACGACCTCTGCTGAGATGAGGTTCTTTTCGATTCTACAATCAACAATAAAAGGTCTTTCACCATTGACTGTGAATGAATGTTCTTCTTTCAAGATTCGTTATTTTCGGTGCCAATTAGTTAAGGCTTCGCTGAAGAAGATTGGTTCAAGGCCAATGATTCGTTTACCGTTATTTTTCATATCAGATTGGTCAGAGTTCGCTCTGTCTTGATTCTTAATCACCACGACGCGGAACGAAGATTATCGCGTTGTTGTGGGATTTTGTGGAAATCACACCATTTTCCGTGTCCTTTCTTTGTCTTCCGCGACCCTTCTTTCCGTTTGGACCGGTTTTCGGAATTTTTGTTAGGGTTGTTTTTGTCATTCTTTGGTTGTTGCAGAGACGGCGCACCAACTCCCATTTGTTCTCGCGCTTAAATTTAACAAAGATATCGAGCAAGAGCATCGGGCGATGAGATGTCCGTAAAATCCATTTCGCACCGATGTATCCGGTGGTAGAGCCCCATTGTATTTCATAACCAAATGTCACCGGAGTCTTTGATACCAGGCAAAGCAAGGTATGGAAGGTAATTGCGAACCCCAACTTCTAGGCCTCTCTTGTCAGACCGTGGTCCATCTCATGTAATCGGGTCCTCATAGTTGCCAATGGTAACACCGTTTCTTTTTACCGCATCCACAAAATCCTGCGGGCTCGGCCCCATATATTCTACTCTCTATGGAATCGCATTAAGTTTTCCACCAACGTTTGACATGGGGAGAGCCTTAAGGAGTGCTAAGGTGATCTTTTCCTTGTCGGAAAAATTATGAACAGAGAAATAACCTTTTAGAGAAATAACCTTCTAGAAGATGCAACCATTTATCTAGGGCATCCGTGACTATCTTCACGCTCAAAACATGGGAATATCAAAATTAACTTGTACCCCTTGGAAAGGCGACATGTGCTCCAGAGTGGTCTCTTGATGAAGATTCCCCTGATGTTATCAGAAGGTGTTTAAGGATGTATAGCTCTCCATCAATATTCTTTTCTCAGATGAGCTTGCTCAAGCAACAGATTGATATCGTCGTTTATCGCTTTTTCTTTTCTCATTGAGGGTTTCTTATGCATTAGATTGTCTTCTGCTATATATTTGTTAATCCAACTTCTACACCGCACTTCAATCTGACACATTAATCTAAAACCATCAAGATGTCACCGATACCACTAACCGATTATTTTGGCAAATCTAAACGACACCCGAGACATAACAAAAGAAACACAGATATCGCAGATTTTCAATAATATAAGAGAAATGCATCAAAGATGCAACCAAAAACCCAGATATACAGTAATACAAGATATCTATTAATGAAATAAATATGCACAGACCGTAAAAATACAATGTTTGAAAGACCTGCTAGGAATGGTGGTAGCTTTATCTCCAAGAATAGATGTGACAACTGTTCTCATTCAAAAGAAGATGATTACACTGAGGCTTTGAGGTCTCACAATAAACGAAAAAACCCTAGGAATCCAAAAAACCTAACCCTAGAGATGAAGCACCAAAAATCATGTGGAATTCCGCTTGGGTGTTAGTACATCAACTTCCCTTGGTTGTAACTTTTGCATACACCGCTTTTAGGCGCATGATACTCGTTGGAAAGGTATCATCGAGGATATTCATCACTTGGGGAACCAATCATGCCTTCAGCTATCAATATTGAGAACCTATCTCTCGAAAAAACTTCATTTAGGCCCTCAAAATGGCCCCGTGGTTAAAACCTCAAGCAATAGTAAATTGGTCGTGTTCGTTTAAAGTTGTTTTGAGCCGCTTTTTGGAAAAGGTTGGTGGCCACCGATATCCACCTGGATCAGCTTCTCTTGATCATTTTTTTCATTGTATTTCCCCGATGAGGTCCGAGTATAGAAAGTTGGGTCTCAAGCTTGTCCCTCTTGAAGACAATCTCTCTCGCACGCCCAAGAAACCCTCCATGGAGGAAGAAAAGAAAAATGATGGAGCAGACGATTCTATCAATTTGTTTCTTGAGCAAGCTCTCATGCAACAGAGGGACGAAATGATGGAGAATTTTTCCCGCATCCTTCAACGCCTGCCAATAGAAACAAGCGCATATTCATCAAATAGCTTCCATACCTTGCACACCAAGTTGGGTATCAAAGACTCTGAATGACATTTGGTTCTGAAATACCATGGGGCTCTAAACAGATACATCCAAAATGAAATGGATTTTTTGTAAATCTCATCACTCGGTGTTGCTTATCGATATGTTGTTAAAATCGAGAATAAATTTAAGCACCAAAACAAACGAGATTTTGGGTCTACAAATCTGCAACAACCAAAGTATGATAAAGACATCCCTAACAAATAGTCTCCTGAAAACCAGTCCAAGCCACAGGAAAAGAAGGATAATGGGAAGATAAAGAAGGACACCGAAAAATGGTGTGATTTCCACAAAATCCCCTAGCACAACACCGAGGAATGTCGCTCAAAAAAATCATTGGTGACTAAGATCAAAGACAAGGAGCCGAACCCTAATTCTGAATCTAATTCTGAAAATACCGGTGAAAGACAGATCATCGACACATACCCCACTCCTATTGTCGCGATCGCAACAATTCAACCAGAAGAGCCAACAGATCCTGAAGAGGGGGAGAACCTTTTTCATTTACAGATGTGGGTGAAGGGGACCCCACTGCATTTTATTTTTGATAGCAGAAGTGAGGAGAACCTCATCTTAGCAGAGGTCGTCAAACTATTGGGATTGTTGACAACACCACACCCACAGCCATGCAACATCGGGTGGCTTCGCTAGGGACGAATTCTCTGTGTCAACCAATAGTGTCGATTTTCATATGGCATCTAACCCTTCAACGATGAGTTATTATGTGATGGTTCCCCACTAGATGTCTATGATGTTCTCTTGGGCCAACCATATATGTGGAAGCATGATGATGTTTATGAGTCTCGACCCCATATGTCATTGTTTCTCTAGGGGGGCATCTCTACAGAATACCAGAGGTAGTTCTGACTATTGTTCCACCTAAACAGTGTCGCAAGGTAGTATCTCATACTACAAAATTAAGCTTCTTCATAATCTGTTCAAAAGGTGAACAGAAGGATACAACAACCACTACAGCTTCGGCCCAAGCACCTTCTATCCAAAAGAAGCAGGTCGAAAAGATTGAAACAAAGTGTAAATATTCCTTTTTGACATAGGAATCTCATGTATCCAGACTCGTTAAAAAGCTCCAACCCTTCCAGCCATATGTTCATGATAACCTTCAACAAGCTAAGCAGCGCATCTTCTCCAACAAGGCAAGTAGTTCATCAAGATGCAGATTCAACAAACGCTTTTCCCTCTCCCCCGGGCACTCAACGAAATGGATACCATTGCTTCCTAAGGAGGGAATATTGATCCATGTGGATATCAGTGGCCACCCACCTTTTCCAACTGGCTCAAAACAGTTTTATGGCAATTTTGGTAATTTACTATTTTTAGCAGTTTTTAACTTTCGGGGCCATTTTGAGGGCCTAAATGAATGTTTTTTGGGATAAATATTCTCAATGATAGCCAAATAATCTGATAGATCCCCCAAAATGAATCTCCTCTATGATACCTTTCCAATGAGCTATCGTGCACCCCAAACGGAGATTGTATGCCAAAGTTACGCCCCCAGGAAGTTGATACACCAAACTACCCAAACCGGGGTCCACAAAATTGTTGGATTTTAATCTTCCAAGGTTAGGGTTTTGGATTTTTTTTATGATAAAAATGCCTTTGGAGACTCATTGTAAAATCATCTACTTGCAAATGCGAGTAGCATACACATATCTTCTCAAAGATAAGTTGCCACCATTCTAGCGAGTCTTTCACTCTGTATTTTTACAGTCTTTGTACATTTTCGCTCATTAATAGAAAATTGTGTATTATGATTGCATCTCTAATACATTTATGTTATATTATTGGATATCTGATATATATCTATACATTTATTTATTATATCTCCTCTCTCATTTCATGTCGAAAATAATCTGGATCATTGTGGCTGAGCACAAGGTGAACATGTGAAATCCTAAAGTGTTGAGTGCATCGTCATGAGACAAATGAATATGATGTATTAGCCTCCTCTAAGTAGAGATTTGATGAAAAAATATAGATGAGTCTCATGTGTAATGCAGTGGGAAAGAAGATTTGTTGAGTGGACGGGCCTGTGGACGAGCACAAGTGAACATGATCCTAGTGGTTGAGCACTAGTCAAGAAGTGGTTTTTCTTTGTAATGCAGTGAGCCAGAGATATGGACATCCCTACGGATGTTCCCCTAGTGGTTGAGAACTAGTGGGTGTATGAGATCCCTTTCTATATTGTTCAAGAGTCAGACCTTCCTGTAAGCTTAATTGTAATGTAAAGGGTACAGGTCATCCCCACCTTAATGTAATTGATAATTAATGTAAAAGATAATTAATATGGTTAATATTAATTACATTATGAGATAGAGAGGTCGACCTTGTTGTGCCAATAGACACTTTTTTTGAAAGGTCAAGTCTAATATAAGTAAAGGTAAATTCCCCATTGAGGAATCATATCTTTTGTGTGAGTTTGGAAATTTCAGCAAGTAAAGTGCGCACCTCTCTTGGGTGCTAGTCTTCTAGGGTTTGTGAGCACCCTTTTATGTGCTAGGTTTTCTTGGTGGTGAAGGTATTTCTCTTGAAGAATATAGCAAAGGATTGGCTGGGTTTTCTTCCCTTGTTGAGAAGGTTTTCCCAGGATACTTCTTGTGTACTTGTGCATGGTTTTTCTTCTTGTGATGTTGGTTGTTGCAACATAATTGGTTATGGTTTAAGTAAAATGATAAAATGGAATGAACTTCATACTTAAGCCTATATTATTGAACAATCAACAATTTTTTGCGGCCCATCCCTGATGTGTTAAGGTTCAGTGGGGAAAGGGGGCCGCAATGTGGCGTGGATCGTCGATCCTCGACGGTTCCCATCAAACGACGATCGATGGATTGTAACTGCGTGCAACTCTGGGTGCCAAGGTATATGGGTATGGAATGGGTCCCTCCCTACCCCATTACCTAATACAAAGGTGCCACATGAAATCCAAGGACCGATGGGGCCCAGAATATAAAATTGAGTGTGTGTCAGTGAAGGGGAAAGAGATAAAGAGAAGGGATAAGGAGGCGAGAGGTTGACAGGGCAGGTCCAGTGTGGTTGGGATTTGACATGGAATCCATATAGAGGTTCCAAGTGTACTCGAGTGTCATTTTAGCATTCCACTCGACATAAGGGAGGCTAAAGTTATCAAAAAATAGTGAAAATTACTAGAAAAGTTTGGTATTTTCCAGGTGTCTAACTTGCAAGCCATTTTTAGAGGCCTAAACAACATTTTTGAGAAGTCAAATTTGAAACTATATGTCCTTCCATCACACATGTTTTTTCATCCCAAATATTAAATCTCCAAGATATCTTTCTAACAGTGTAAACCATTTGTCAAACAGAGTTAGGATGAGAGAGTTGCAGGCCAAACAATGGAGGGTAAATTTTTAGACCCAGCTAACTTTTGAGGGCCATAATTTCTTGCTTCGGAACTGGATTGAGGCGTAGGAGTAGTATATGGAAATATCTTAAGCCACATAAGACATCCATGGAGAAAAATTAAAATTATGGGTGCATAGAAATGTATAAGAGGGCATAGAAGGTGCATGTGGCATTTAGGGCTAAAAATGTTAATTGGCATGAAACTTCAGCAGGTTGTATCAAGCATCATGGAGCTCAAAGGAAGGTGAAAATTGGTCGGAGTGTCCAGAATGTGTTTATGAAGGTACCCAGTTGGGATCCTGCCAAAACTCCAAAGGAGAAGGTGCAAAAATTCATAATCACAGTCAAGAATGGTACCTGTTTGAGGGGTGAGAAGAAAGAATTAATGAGTAATGTTTAAATGACTATAACTTTCTTCTCAAAACTCATAATTGCGCTAGAAATAAATCATGGGAAAGGTATCGAACAGAGAAATCTACGTAATCACCTAGAATTGGGAGATGAGAAACAAAATTCACAGGAATTCAGAAATAAAATTTATGTTGACCATAAAGGGGCAAATTGTACAAATGTTACCAAAATTATATGTTTGCTTTAACCATAATTTTTTAGAATTGTTATCTTATATAATAAATGTGTTGCAAGCAGAGATTAAGGTTGATGATAAAACATAGAAAATGATATTTAACGAAGTGGTATCTTCAGGTATGAGGAATAGGAAAGGGTCAGTTCTTCAAAATGTGGAATGATTGCTTGAGGAAGCTACCAGCTAAAGATGTCTATACTCAGTGAGTAATATAGAAGACTCTCAATGGAACTATGATTTGGAAAAATAACTCAAGGTGGAAAATATGCATACCAATTAGGGATATTTAGTAAGGGAGAGATCATCTATGTTTCATGATAAAGTATGAGTAATGAGTATGCATGGAAGTACAACCATGGAAGTGTGGAGAGATGATTTTCATAAAAAGTGAGAGGGTCGAAATTTGGTTAAAGATACGCAGCGATACTCAAGGAAAGAGTTTTATGACAAGAATATGTCACAATATGATCAAAGGTCAAGAATGAATAATTATAAGGTATGAGTCTTGGTGCAACCATGAAAACTTTATAAACCAAGGAGATAGAAATTTATGTGTAAAGGAAACTACTACAAGAAAACCATTGATTATAATTAGAGAGAAATCATGGTGCAAAAGTAAAGTATGTATCGGCTGAAGTAATGAAATCCCAATCACCCTAAAGGATTCCAATGTACAAATAAAGAAATACAATGTGGTCAAATCTATTCTAAAGGGATTGATCATCAAAATGATAATATGTCGATAAAGAAAGAGACAGTGTATCCATGGAGATGAGGTGTGTCATCTCCAGGGACCAAGTATGTAGTTTTGCAACTATATCTCCATTATTCTTGTCAGAGTAGTGTAGTGGAAGCATGGTATAAATGTTAGAACTCAAAGGTGAAGAAATGAATGTGCATGCAAGATAAAGAGTGCCAATAGTGATTTCTTATGTGCAGATTGATGCTATAAGTATGAAACCATACTTATGGGGAAGAAATTACATAAATTTAAAGTGCATCCCATAATTGGACCAAGTTTATGAGTAGTTGGATATAGTATAATAAAGTACCCATAGGTGGATACCTAGTTATTTGAGTATTATGGAAGCACAAAGAATTAAGACATCAATAAAAAAGAATATTGAGAATGCTTGTAGATAATGTTGGGTGAAATTCAAAGGTTTTGAGTACATGCCCAAGGTAAATTGAGATGTCAATCCAAAAGGATTCAACCATGGAGATGATTTTTTGAATGGAAATCAACAAGGAACCATGAGGAAGAAAATGGATCTATGTTGAATTAGTATGCAGAAGAGAGGGTACCTGACAGAACCCATCTCAATTGGAAAAGAGTTATTGGTGATGATATTCCAGGAGATTGGAAGTATCACTTGAATTTATGATGGAAAACAAAAGCAGTGTTAATTACTTCAAGTTAATTCTATGCAGGGGTGGAGAAGAAGACATATGAGAAACATTGAAACATGTTGGATAATTGACTAAGGAAGTCAAGTTGAAAACCAAATGGATCATGAAAGAGGAAAATAATGGTTCAAGCAAATACAAGGGTTGATGTGTTCAGTCAAGGAAGGGTTGAATGAGATTGGTCCAAAAACGTAAATGAATGTTGAAGAACTAAAATCAATAACAAAGCATGGTTGGATATGTAATTTGGTCAGGTATGAGTTGGAACGGAGGGATCCTAAAAATGATGATTGTTGAAGATTAATATCAACATAGTATGTGGATGGAAAAGAAAATGTAGCCAAGAGTGGATTGGATAGAAAAGCGCTCAAGGCATAAATTATCATGTGCAGTGATTACAGTGAGAGCACAAAGGGATACGAGAATTTAGGAAATTGAGGACAGTCAGGACACAACAAAGAGAATTGTGAATGATGGCAGAAGTTGTTGCAATTACTTTAGCAACAATTATGATGTGGCCTACTGGACAACCATACTTAGCACAAGAAATTGGAATGCATATGCATTTATGAACATGTTAAAGATGCACTTTTAGTACATATAAATATGCATTAATGAATGTAGATTTGTTAATATATATATACATGTTAAGACTAGGGGTAGTCTATTGTTATGTATATGAAGATGAAAGTTGATAAATGATGGATGTTACGCCAAGAAGGAGGGAGTTATTGTATGGATGCAAGTGTTGTCAATAATGTTGTTGCATATGGAAGACATCCATATGAATAAATTTGCTACTAATATCAAGTTGTGAGGTGGCATCAAATTAATTTAATGGAAGCTATGCAGGTATGACTTTTATGAAATTATGTTTCATAATTGCTAAAGGGAATTTAGGTAAGAATTCCATCAGCCAAAATTTATTTTATACAATGAAATTATTGTATAATTGGATGCATTAATGGAAATAATATACCTTTAGGTGTGGTAAAGGTTGGAAGCCTGTCGTAATTATGTAAGTTGTTAGCTTTTGAATGCATACATGTAATATAATAGCATGTCATGAATTTGTTGGCTATGGGTTAATAATAAAAGAAATAAAGGGTATGATTTTGTCATAAGAATGAATGCTAGTAAAGTTAGTCATGTATGAGGCCACGCCATGGATAGATATAGAAGGGATATGTGCCACACAAATATCCAATGAACTTCCTAGTTATAAATAATGTTTGGACTGCAACCTTTTTTCTAACATTAATGAACACCACATAATTATATTCTTGGTGTAGTGTTTGGGTCGAAAAGGAAGGCATCCAAATAGTTGATAAGACAATAAGAAGTGTATGGAGAATGTGTCGAGGCATTGACCAAACTTTCCAATTTACCATGGTGAGATACATGACTTAGATACATGGAATGATGAAATAAATTCAAAGGTGCATTGAATATATATGCATAGAGAATTGCACTCATACATAGTGTGTAAGTGGTAGAGTTGTATTCATGCATGATGGAGTTGTTCATGCTTGAATGCATTTTGGTGGATATATGCATATATGATATTTGATAGACACAATTATGATAACAACTGAAATGTTACAATTATTACTAACTCATAGATTTGTGAACATTTCAGGGGTTGTTAGACATTGCAATAGGAATGTTGAAAATCAAGTAGCCACATGAGCATTGACTACAAGAATTTTTTATTAAGGAAACATAGTAATAATGGCTAGAAAAGGAAAATCATAATTGTTGAAAATTCCTATGTAGAGAATGATAATTTCATTCTGATTAATCAACAGTTTGATAATTGTCATTGAATTTGTAAGTGTAGGAAATTTTGAGAACACTTTGTGAAGCCTTTGTAAATATTGCAATAAAAGTATATTGTATAGCAATACTAACAATCTGTTTTGATGAATGAAAGATGAGAGTATTGCAGGGAAGGTGATCCCATGTATGGAATTGTTGTAAGACATAATAAACATTGATGCCTACAGCTGCAAGAGCCAAATGAATTATGAGCAGGAAGCTCATGCTTGGAAAAGTTTGTTTTCCTATATAAAACAGATTTGACATTTATGATTGAAAATTGTTATAATGATATCTCATGGTGATTGTATGTGTATAATACAGATGAGATACTAGTTATTGAAGATGGAAGCTCAGGAATAAGAGCACCAGAAGGAAATCGAGCTCAATGAAAAAGGCATGGAATGAAGAAAGTCCAGTGGACTTGTTGCAACTGGAGTTCTTGAATCCCCAACTATGAAAATTCTTGGCTGAGTGCATTGGAGCCTTGGAGAGAAATGGAACAACTTGAGGGAATGCATGGAAGAGAAAGGGGTTCATTTA
This sequence comes from Picea sitchensis, assembly GCA_010110895.2. Lineage (NCBI taxonomy): Eukaryota > Viridiplantae > Streptophyta > Pinopsida > Pinales > Pinaceae > Picea > Picea sitchensis. The sequence goes on from SNQJ01S0161682.1 coordinate 35,367, forward strand.
TTTGGGTTGTGCAGGATGGTAGGCAAGGAGAGATGGTTGGCTGGAATTGTTGCACGAAATATAAATTATGAAGATCATTATACATGTTTTGGGAAGGAATGCCTATGTATGCATGTTTTATTTTAGGCCCGAGTTCCTATGTATATAAGAAATTGGATGGATTACCTGTGCGGATTAAAGGACAGAGTGCCAAGAATTGTAAGAACATCGGTATGGTTTCGTGCACTGAGGATAGTGCCAAAATAAGGGGAGGGGGGTGTAACACCCCCTATTTTGATCCCTATGAACTAAAATGTATTATGTAATTGTGAATTAGGTTGGTGAGATGGTAAAGTCGAAAAGGGGGCCAGAGAGCCTAGGAAATGTAATATATATATAATACATCGTTGGTTGTAGGATGGATAAGGACAAGAGTTATAGGGAGATATCATTCCACGAGAGAGGGGAATTAAGGGGCTAAGTCTTTTATTATATTTTATTTACCCATAACTTCTTTAATTGAGAGAAGTGGTTACATGAGCTTCTTTGGGAAGGCCATGTGGTTCTTGATTTTCCAGGTAAATATATAAACCCATATTGTGGGATGTTTGGGGGTTATTCTCCATTCACACTTTCACTCTTTCATTCATTGTTGTTCAATTATCATTCATCATCCATTCTCGTTCTTAGATTGGAACATGGGGGGGTGAATTGGTGAGGAAGAAGCCATTGTTTGTTGGTTGTAGTAATGACTTGTGTATTTCATCCATGAATTTTTTCCTGCATGCCTAAGATGCATTGACATGAAATAGATTTATTCATATTTGTGAGTCCGGAGAGTCCTAGCATGGATATTCTTGACCAGATGCATTATATCCATGGAAGGAGGTGGACAACCTAAAGGACTGTGGGGCAAAGAAGGGGGTCCATTCTCTTGGGTTGTGTAGGCTAGAGAGAAGAGAGATGATGTACTTTGGATTGTTGTGTGTTGAGAAACCTGTGAGAGATTGAGTGTTGAATGATTTGAGAAGTTGAGTGACACCATGGAACTGTCCTTGTGGATTCATATCCCTGGCTCGGGGGTGACATTGTTGTTGAGACTTGGAACAACGGTGTCTACAGTTGAGTGGAACGTCCTTGGTCTACAGCCAGTTGGTGAATAATGTTGTTAAAGATAAGTGTTCTATGTTATTGTGGTTCTATTCTTGTATATTTTTATTTCCGCTATGCATTAATTAATATCTATGAGATATGTGTCTTTAATGTCTCTTTTTGTTGATTATTGTTGTGCATGACATGTTTAAACATTATTTTATGATGTGGTGTGAATCTTGATGATTGCATGTGATTATTTCATGTTTCTTTATTCATTAAATGCCATTAGGGATTCGAAATCAGTTTTGAAGTGTTTACAATTGTAGTAGCATGCCCATCCTATGAGTGGTGTAAGTTTTAAACCTATGAAGTAAAGAAATGCATATATATTCTTAAGAAAAACAAGAATTAATCAATGGCTCATTCACATAGTACACAGAGATTTATACCGGAAACCCTCAACCGGGAAAACCTTTCTTATATTCATTATATCGAATTTCACCATTCACCATACAATATATATACAATGTTTTTAGGTATTCCGTAGATACCAAAACCCTAATCCCTTAATCCAGGATTAATTTACAAAACCACTAAAAATATCAAAATCCACTAAAAATAGAAAAAACCGCCCAAAACAAAATTTTGGGACGTTGCCTCGAGCTACCGCCCATTGCAGAAGGCTACGCGTAACCAGGGGGGGAATACTTGCCCCCCTGGGACCCCACTAGGAAAGCACCCGATGCACATGACACACTCAACACTACTAGAGGGATCGTCAGACGCAGTTGTCGAATCTGATGCGCCCACACACACACATGCAAATAATATAACACATACCCAACATTCTCCCACTTGTTGTTTTCTTTGCATCCAGGGGCCCAGGGGATTATATAGTCAACAATCCAAGGCAGCAATGCCCATTGTTACTCTACACCAGGAGAACTTTTTTGTGCTCACAGACTTTGTCAATGAATCT
>SNQJ01S0161684.1:11324-21555 GCA_010110895.2 Picea sitchensis
AATAAAACTTGGATGCAAATGGAATAAACCTATTTTAAGGAGTACTTGAGTCTAGAAGGAAAATGGAATGAATAGGTGGCAGGAATTGCCTAAAAAGTGGGCTTATGAAGCCTCTATTAATTAAAATTGTTGATTAAATGAAGGATTTGGAATTGGGAGAACAATCATCCATGTCTAGAGGCCTTATTGGAGTAGATGAGATAAACCTACTTGAATTGTTATAGATGAAAAACTTCCTACTGGAGTAATCCCTCTTTGTAAAATAAAATAAGTCATGAGAACTGAGAATGAACCTCATGGAAGAAGTGAAATGACATGAGAAAGTTCAAAAGCTCATGGTTGTGCTAGGGAAGTGTGTATCCCTATTAACTTAAGGGTGTGTCTAAGCAAGAGGAATGGTTCTGGTGACCATTTTTTGAAAAGGAAGAGCATGTGAAACTCTCTAGATCTGAAGGCAATTGAGAAACAAAGTTGTTTATGGGTGCAGGAATTGTTGGGAAACATTTTTCTAATCAAGTTGATAAATGGAGCTATAGAAATATGGAGGGATTGAGAGAGCAATCACAACAACCTCCCTTGCTTGGTGGATAGAAATCTAATCTTCCAAAATTCCCGTGGGAAGAGGAGAGTGACCTCCATCCCTGACTGTTGCTGAACAAAAGAAAGAATTCTGGGTGTAATGGTTAAGGTTGATCTACATTTACAACCTAACTTCTATTTTAATGAGAATAGGAAAAACAACTAGAACCTATACAAAAGTTAAAAAAAAAGAGATGGAATTTCTACCCAAGACTAATTATGATCTAGAGATACTGGAGTTCTATATTAAAATACTTAGTAAGTAACATACTTCAAAAATTGTATTTGGGCTTTGAGGAAATAGTCCAAATGTTATTATACAATAAATTTATTATAAATGAAGTAAAATGATTAATGAAATGTTGATCATGAATATAGTAAGGGAAGTGTTGGAACACTTCTAGATGACAAATGGGTCAGATTGAAATCCATAGGTGGATGGTATCCATATAAGGTATGCCTTTATATTCTCAAGTAGTGGTGAGTGGGAATATAGAAAAGGATTCCCTTGATAAAAACATATGTTAACCAAAAATGGTTTGAGGCATGAAAGAGAAGCTTGATAAGATGTCTTGTTTCCTTGGGCACTGTTGGAGTTGCCCAGATAATATTTCTGGGCTGTTGAATAATTTTATAATACTAGAGGAAATAATACTTTCTTGTTGGTTGTTGTCCTATGGAAAGAGGGACATAGTTATGACTATGTTTGTTAAACTTTCCATGTGGATATCATGCAAATGACTGCAATATCTCAACTAAGAGGGAAGCCCAGTGTTGAGTGTCTTTATGAGACTTGTTATGAGAATGGTAGTAATATCCTTGGGAGAAGGATTTGGAAGTCTGATGTGTCCATGTGTATGAATTACATGGAAAGGGGGCAAGCAATGAGCATGCATGATGAATGTTTAGTTCTGTTTATTTATGCCTAAGTGTATGTATTTAATGCATCGTAAGTTTTCTTGATATAAGGATTGATATTAAAACCAAATAAATATGAATGAATGATGTTAAACGTGCAAATGATGCACATGTATGATGTATGAGTGAAATATAAGGTAAGAATTGCACTTGCCGAGATTGAATGAATACCATGGATGCATGGATGACTCTATTATGAAGAGTCATGAAAGTTTTGTTTTGAATGATAACTTAAGGGGAATGTGCTCCATTCCCTCAAGAAAGGATAGTATAAATAGATGAAAGAGTAAATGAGCAAGGATGCTTTGTTGTCATAATAAGAGGAAAAATGATTATGCCTTTGAGGATCGCATGAGAATGATTGTGAACAATCATGAGTTAAATGATTTTAAAGTAAAGATGTATGTGAGTTGTGAAATATACCTATGGTAGCTACACATAGGCTTATGCTTATGCATGTGGTTAAGTACATCATGGATGTAAGTTAACAAAACAAGGAATATGCGTGGATAACTAAGCTGTATGCATAACAAAGATGCATGTTTATATTCCTTATGGAATATTTTGTAAACAATTGAAGCTAACTCAAGGTTGAGACCATCAAAGATAGCAATGGATATGCAATAAGGAAGTTGCATTCCAAAGGAGTTCCCTGTGAAGGAACTGTGTAAAGATTCTGTCAGGAGAACAAAATCACAACCTTAATGACTGCTAAGAATTAAGCAGTGAGCTACAATCCTATTTATATAAGTATCCTAGATTACATTCTAAAACAAAATGTATGAGTGGAAGACTAATGACTAAATGGTAATGTGCAAAATGCATAGGTTCATGATTCATTATGAACAATTTTTTTTCTATTGGAGCATGCTGATGTATCCAATAGGTTAGGGTGAGCCTAACCAAGGCTGCTCAAGGAAAAGAGAAAGAAGATCCCAACATGGAGTAGATTGCATGAGCAAAGAAGGGAAAAGGGGGAATACTTTTCTCACTTTAAAAGCTATGAATTGTTTAACAGAGTTGTAAGCCTTAGAAGAGCAGTTGTGGAGACAAGTACAACTGGTACAAAGGAAAATGAACAAACATGTATAAACTTGGTTAAAGCCATGAATGGGTATAGACAATGAGGCCTTGGAGTAACTCAACTAGACTGAAAAATCCCAGCCTGTGTAGAAGGAGTTGGAAAAAAAAAGGGAAGAGCCCTTAACTCCTTTCTTGCTGTAAAATATGTTTTTTCTGGGATGAGAAACTGGTGTGATGACGAAAATAAATGTTTCGACAACATAGTAATGATGATTGTATAATTATAAAAACAATTGAGAATTGTTTGTGTTGCACTGATGAAAACATTAAGGATAATGTGTTGAAGTGCATAAAGATATGCTAGAACATATCTGAAAGTGTTTTATTGATTGGAATGCTATGATACATGCATTTTTTTATTTTACGTGATGACTAATATAATTGTGATGTATGTCATGTGTATAAAGAAATTGAAACTTTTGGGAAAGACAATTACCAATGTGTTATAACCCTAATTTGCACCATACATGCTTACCTGGCAGCAAACCGTCTCAGATCCCTTCTTTGCCAAAGCACTGCTGAACAACTCTTTAAAAAACCTCTTTTATAAGGCCCCATGCACCCTAATCCATTACTGCACGTGTGTACACGCTAGATGACCTAAAACAACCCGCGTGGACCGACAAAAGCACAAAAAAAGGAAAGTTGCCAACGGAACACACAACTTTGGGTAAGTTAACTGAAACTCCCGGCCATGCATGGCCGAGGGTTCCTCCAAATACCTAGCTTCTTCTAGCCTATAAAAGAAGGGCTAGGGGCCCCATTTGGAGGAGGAGAAAAAGAGTAAAGAAAATCTGCCCAATTGCATATTCCCATTGTCCCAACCCTTTAGCCATCCTTGTGCAAGAAGAGATACAAAGCAAAGAAGTTGGAGGACATTTGAAGAGGAACCCAGGATCAGGATTCGCGGAGCAGTGGCCGGTCTTGACATTGTAAGTTGATTCATTAAAGTTAATAATAAAGAAATGCTTTTCCTGTCCCACTATATGAGTTCTTCATAGTTCAGTAAATATATGTTTGAATCTCTAACCCATTAGTCTATAGGTAAAATGCATGTGTAGTTTGTTGCTTGTTTTGTATGCAGGTCAATATTGAGAGGATAGCTGCCAACAAGCAATCAAGCGTGAAGGGGTATCGACATCGAACATCCAGAACAAGGTATGTTGGTCTAACCATGTATTTGCTGAAAAGGAATGGGGTTTAAGTCTGGGGATGAATGTAGAAAGTAGATTTCTTTTGGTCATATCTGCATGCATAAGATAACCCTATTTGCTAGTCCGTAAGGGGATTTTCCTCACAACATAATTGGCGACCATACTGGGAAAGTCTCTAGGGTTCCTGGATTTTTTGTTTTGTTTTGGGTAGTTTTAAAAGACTGGTTTTCTTGCTTGTTTTTTAGTTTCTGCAAAGTTTGATCCAGCAGAGAGTCTGGTTTCCCATACCAACTGTCTCTGTTATTTGCTTGACTGTGTTTTTTCGAGACCCATAGAGGTACACGCGGCCTGTATAAGGTCTGCACGCGTGTACCCGTGCCCTACTCTCTTATAGCCGGTGTGTAAACACTAGCTGAAGAAGTAGCAGTAGCGTGTAGAGTCCAGAAAATTTTTGAGGCAGTCATCCTCTTCCCTGTTAGAATCAGACATTCTCAGGGGTTTTCTGGAATTCTTTCTAAGTCTTGGTTGTTTGTAGTCTTGTCTCGGATTGGTTTGTTTTACAAATTGTTTTCCTTACATTGTTTGCTTTTTCTATTAAAGAGAGTGTCCAAGCCTTCAAGGGATCTTGGTTCTCAATATCAATGGTCTCTTCCTGGTTTGGATTGTCTGTTGTTATTTTTTTTCAGAGTTTTAGAGATACACGCGACCTGTAGAAGGCCAGCCCGCGTGTACACGCCCTCTAGCTCTAAACAGCTCGCGTTCACACGCTTGTTGTTGGATTATCAGTAGCGTGCTTGTGCATGATAATTTTTGTTGAGGGTAAGGCCGTCATCCTTTCCCTTGATGAGATTTATACCTCTCAGGTTTTTGAATCTCTATCTTAGCAGTCAGTAGCTTAGGATTAATCTTAGCCTTAGCTTGCTTTTTCTCATTTAAAAGTTGTCATAGAAAAGAATTTTTTAGGGGTTTTAGACAAGTGTGAGAGTCATTTTTTAAGTTGCTAGTGTGTGATTTCTTGAAGTGATTCTTTGCGATTTGCGATTTAGGCCATAATTGTTTTTCTTGGTTTTTTACTTGTTGGCATTTTTTCTTTTTGCTTTATCAACATTTAAATAATAATAAAAAAAAATCTCTTTCATTTTCTTGTTTGGTTGAAGAGTGTGATTCTGCATTTTTAACCAGGGAAAAGTATTTTATTTCATAAGTTATTTACAATTTACTTAGATCATAAGTAGCTCGTAGTCGAGTGGAATTCCTTTTGAGTTTACTGTCCAAAATCTTAGAATTTTTTTTTATTTTTTATTTTGAAAAGTTGTTGAAATTTTGCATTCAGTGAAAGTTTTTGTTTCTAGATTTTTATTCATTTTTACTTTCGTCTTTTACACATCATCAGTTTCACTTTCATACCCCTTGACATAAGACAAGCCATAAAATTAATGCTAAATCTAAAATTTATTAAACTTTTATGTTTGTAGGGTTAACCAACTAGTTCAGGATTAGGGCCTTGGATTAGGTTGGAGAGGAAACTCTTCAAGGCCATTACAATCAAACATTGGAGTCTGAGTTAGGGAGTGTATAAGTCCAATATCATGAAAGTTATCCGGGAGCCCTCTCTAAAACAGGGGATAAACACGAGGTCGCATGCGAAAAGGTAGCAGAGATAACCCCTCCAAAGCTGGACCAATCGTAGTGGAGAACACATATAGAGGGCTTGTTTTGGGATTCCGTCGATTGCATTTGCCACATGGCTTCATGGGTCACGAATCCATTCGAGGTCCTCAGTTTTATTTCAGACCACTTTCTTTCAATACCCTTGACATGTTTCGGGCTTGATACCCTACTCATTGTGGTCTACCCAACTTTCGACTGTACCCGCCTGGTGACTATTCGCGCACTGGCAACCTAGTTGCCTATCGTTTTTAGGGACATACACAGGTGACTGCGGGGGTATACCGTGGTACGTAGGACAGACATCGGGCCATGCTTTTCAGAGTATACATGGAGGGTGCTTCTTTTTTCGAGTTTCACTTGCACCGGTAAGTTTCTCTAGTGTTGGTTGTTGTAACTGTTCTTCCAATTAATTTAGTGTTTGCCTGTCTTATCTTCTAGGGACTTTTTTAGTGCGTGTTGTTTTTGAACGGTTAGACTACCCTAGTGTGTCTTTGATCCTCTCACACAGTGGAGGATCACGATCTCCTCCGATCATGAAGGCTTCTTGGCCTGCCGCCGGTTACACTGGAGCCACCCCCGCCACCACTAAGGTGAAAGCTAGACCAACAAGGGTCTTTTGAAGCGACCGGGTCACAAGAAATTGTGTCCGACCAACATCCAGAGGAATCGACCATCTTAGACCTTGGAGCGCAAGCTTTTGGTCTGGTTGAAACTTCTACCACTGATCTTTTGACACCTACCATCGTACCGATTTATCCTTACAGGTGCCAGATAGTGTTGCACACAACATTGGAAACAAATGTTGTTACTCCTTCTGGGAATTCTTCAATTCCCACTACGGTTGTCACCACAAGAGAGTTTTCACCTCCTAACCCACCATCACCAGTCCGAGCCACTATGGTCTTGACCACCTCTACATCGCACAGTGGTCCGATCCCATCTTTGGTGGTGGCCACAACCCCTTTCACACCAAGTGCGACAGGCCCTCTGTTCTCATACATGATGCCTAGTTCGGGTATAAGTCCTGTACTTTCCTACTCCACTTTACAGACTTTAGGTCTAGGGGAAGAGAGCTTTAGCGCTCCTCTACAAGGTCACATGGGGGGCACTCCTACTCCTTTTAACACTTTCCCTTACGGAGGAGGTCATATACCTCCTTCATCCCCTTCACTCGATGGCTCGCATCAACAATCCGCTGGGCAACCTACACACCATAGTTTATTTGGAGTGGGTATTCAAGGACCATCTTCGCATAATATGTCGGTAGGTTTGACACCGTTTTCTTTGATCGAAACATTTGGTAATAACACCTTCTCGCCAACCGCCTTCCCAACTGGGGGAAATCCTAGTTTTGGACAACCTATTCCTATGCAGGGTACTATTCCTACACAGGGGAAAAACCTAGGAACTTCCTTCGCATCAGGGCCTTGGAATTCTTGGCAGGGATCCGTTCCCTCGTCCGGAATGCCGATATGGGGTAATTCTTTCCACAATCAATGGAACCCCGGACAAACTACTATGCCTATCCCCATGGGACCGACATGGTGCAACCCTTCCCAAAGTCCTTCAAATGTAATGCATGCCCAACCATCTATGTCCTATTTTGGAAATCAGCCGATGATGTCTCCACATACACAAAATCCATATGCTGGCCAGGGCCATGGTTTCTACCAGAATCCGGGCCAGTAGCTGAAATTTTCCTGGCAACCTGGTGCCAATCAAACTCCAGGCCCCTTTTTCCTAGGTTATCACCAAAAACCCAAACTACCCTTCCTGGAAACTTTGCACTTGTCAGATTTGACAAGGTTGTTGAATGACCCTATTTGTCACGATCTGCGTTGGCCTCCTATGCCGACGAAGTTGCCTTCAAACATCCCAAAGTTCAAAGCCAAGACTAACGAAGATCCAGGAGATCATGTGACTACCTTCCATCTTTGGTGCTCATCTAACTCGTTGAAAGACGACTCCGTACAATTGCAATTGTTTCAATGTACTCTCATTGGGAGTGCCGCGAAATGGTACATTGAGCTCGTTCGCTCAAGATACTCTTCCTTTGACGAACTGGCGATGGATTTCCTAAACCATTTCCAGTTACCTATGAGATACAATGCTGGCACAGAGCTTCTTTCCAATTTCCAATAGACAACAACAGATAATATCTTTGATCACATCCGAGAATGGAGACGCCAGAAGAGTTTAATTAAGGTGTCAGTCCCACCAATATTCCTGCTTGAGTGGTTCCTTAAGTCTTTTGTCCCATAGTTATCCAAAGACGTCATGATGTCGAGAGTATTCTCCGAAGAAGACACCATCATGAGAGCTCAACAATTTGAGCTCATCTATTCTTAGTTTGGTTTATTATACAACATCTTGCCAGATGTGCCATGCTCAATACTTGATAAAACTAGACAGAGAGCTGGACCACATGCCGATGGTATTGTTGGTTCAGCACAAACAAAGCCTGCTGAGCAATTGACGAAGCAGTTGTAGCAGTTATCTATACAACACACAACGACTAGCCAAACTACTACTTTGGCTTCTCCCCCTACCAAAACATCGGAGGTACACACAGTGCAATCGACTAACCTAAAGGCCACCCAACAGCCTGAAGGAAAGAAAAAACAACGAAAGAAGGGTAAGGGGGATAAAAAACCTACCGATAATGTTGGCGGGGAAAACACTGAGAAATGTAAGGCAAGGTATCCATGCAACTTGTGCGCGGAAGACCAACTGACCCATCTATGTCCTCATCTTGCAGAAGCCCAAAATTTTGTGACGCAACAACAACCTGTTGTGTTGACCAATCCATTTCAACATGGGCAAAATCTAACCCAAGCCTCTGCAAGCACGGAAGGGGGCAACGAAGAACCCTCTCTGCGTGCGAATAACCCCGCATCCGCGAACGTCTATATGGTGAGGGGTGATGATTTTATATCGATTAGAGAACATGACTATAGTAAACCAAGCACTTCTGAGAAGGGCAAAGAAGCCTAACTCCCATCTCTTCCTCTACAGATTGAGAAGACCTTGTGTGAAACAATGACACGCATCCCCAAAGGCACGTTTAAAAAATCTTCTCACAACCCAAACGCAAGGGCCGCCCAGAACTATTCTGTGGTTGAAGATTTATCACAAAACCCTTGTGCGATGCCCACTTTGGAGGTCCTCCAAAGTTGCCCTTCCCAGAGGAAAGCCTTGTTAACCGCTTTAGGATCTACCGAGACTTGTAATCCGGGTACAATCATGCTGGATACAACCGACCTAAAACCTCGTCTGCCTTACCACGTAGTGTTTCAAATAGTAGTGGCTTACCCCACGAAAAATTTTACTCATAATATCTTCCGCACGGTGGTCGATGAGGGAGCCTCGACATGCATTATGTTGTTGGCATGTTGGAAGGTCGTTGGCCAACCCGTTTTGTCTCCGTCACCTACTCTCCTCACTGCTTTCGACAGTTGTTCATTCCGACCACATGGTATCATTCCCTCTTTCCCCATGCAGTTAGGAGGGAAGACTGTGTGTGTCGAGGTAGAGGTAGTCGATGCGCCCCTCGACTATAACCTCTTGTTAGGAAGGAGTTGGACTTATGCCATGCAATATGTGGTTGCTACCGTTTTCCGGGTCTTGTTGTTTCCACATGAGGATCGGATAATGACCATTGATCAATTGTCTTTCTCCAGACCTGACCCTTCATTGGGGGCATCCATGGTCCCGATCATTGATAATCCTCAACCAGGTGTAGTCAACATAGGGGCTGGTTTGTGCCCATATTTGATGGGTACCTTCGATTACCATCCCCCTCAAGGTGATATCAAGTTTATATCCAATCACCATAAGGTTAAGATTTTTCAAGTTTTGTTGTTACGCATGACTTACTTCAACGATCCGTGAATACTTCCTTCCCCATCGACCACTATGAATGGGACAGGGCACCTGGGCATGTCCATGCCCTTGTCCGCAGCTGAAGTAGCTTACTCTTTAGTCCAACAAGCTTCAACCAACACTGATCCAACTTATGCACAAGAGTTCGATCCACTTCTAGAGCCTATTTGGGCTCAAGGTTCTCTCGCTGACACCGATTCGTTAGACTTAGTCTTGCCCTCTGACGAAGCAGTAATTGAAGCAATGACTAGTCTAGACAAACCCTAGGATGATCTTCATCACAGATCATACTTCCTCCCAGAGTTAATCATAATCGAGGATGGAGAATTCACCTTGACTATGACTGGAGATAGGTCTTGTCCTATTAATCCCTTAGCTACACATGAGATCTATGCTAAGGGTAATATGGAAACTATTGCTGAAACAATACCTATCAATATCTCAAGAACCCCTGGTGTCATAGACAATGTTTTCGTCGGAGCATACTGCTCCCTCGAGGACATGCCAGGCATCGACCCATAAAGAGTCAATCATGAGCTAACTTTAGCTCGCTTTGAGATCCGAAAGCAACATCCAACGAGACTGCATTTATGATTTTCGATCTTGTCCGGATTAACTGAGAAAAGTAACCTCTATGGGTCTTCTTTTAATATCTTTTTAGACCCTTTAAACATGAAAAGATTGTCGAGCGATCTTGTGGCCTTTCATGCTCGTTAAACTAAAATTTGAAGTCACGTCTGTCCGACGGTAGTTTACCCCTTTTTCGGTCCGGATGGTCAACTATACGAACAAAGGTATACTGTATGGAACTTCAGTTCTCTAGAAGAGTACTCTCAGGTATAATTTTATCCCTTTTTCGGGCCTGAGGGACTAAACTTACGAAGAAGGAACCCCATAGAGTCCATAGTTAAGCTCTTTTCAGACTCCCTAAAATTGAAAAGATC
>SNQJ01S0161685.1:0-10292 GCA_010110895.2 Picea sitchensis
GACCCTATGCATATTTCACAAGAACCAGATGAAATCAATGCACAAAACATACCCTTTGAATATAATCTAATAAAGAAAACTATCGACAAAGGCAGGGAAACCACCAATAAGGATAATAGAATTCAATACACTACATGAATCCCAATGTGTGAATAGATTTCTTACCATCGAATGCAAGGGAAACCCCCTATTCAATGACCAATGAGGAAATGTCGACTGTTGGGTTCAAGGTTACCTACCCATAAGGAAGGTAGGACCATGGTGCATGGTAGGACTGCAACATCATCTAAATCTGAGACACATGAGGGTATAGCTGGCATGTAAAGTCAAGAGTTCTAAGATATGGCCGACATGGGCTTATAGACATCCTTTGAACAAGATCCTGATAGATATAGAGGACTCTAGTAACATAGACTCAATGATGAAACTTTGTGATGCAAGAGGCACCAATCAAAATATCCATAGGGACTGGAAGAGTAACTAGTCAGAGGAGTAAACTCTAAATAATGATCTCATCTTCCTAAGGTTATGCTAAACCAAAACCTCAGATGACAGGTGGACTCAAAATTTTGTGCTCTAGTCAAAGGAAACACAACTGCTTCCAACATGAGATAATATTCTTTTCTCGCCTATATTTTTTTTTTTCATAGGAAAATGAATGTTATGATATACAGGAGGAAACACGTGTTGCGAGAAAGAAACTAATTCTAGGAGTGGAACATACCTATTCTCAATGCAATGAGGTGCATGCAAGATATGGACACTCGGGGGATGTTTCCTTGTAGGGTATAGAGTGTCAAGATGCAAAGGATATAAACAAGGCTTTTCTTGGATGGTGATGTAAATTACTAAGGTAATAGGCTTATAAAAAAAAAATGGGAACCAAAAATAGGCTCAATACTACAATCAATAGAATGAAATTCAATTGCAACTTAACTCCAAAGGATGTCCTTTTTCGTGAATTTAGTCCCCTAAGCCCTAAAAACTATAAAGCAATACCCAGGAGAACTCTTCTAGCCACTAGTGACTAGAGTATTCCTTTTTCGAAACTAGTCTACTTGGTCCGAAATAGGGTTAAACTTATAGAAAATAGACATCATTTCAGATCCAATTAACAAGTATGAAAGAGAAAAGTTCACTTGGAAATATTTTCACTTTTTGAGAGAGTCACAAAAGAGCTTAAACAAGACTCGGTGAAGTTGATCTAAGCAACAAAACATGGGGGAGGCTAGGGCTCTAGTGCAACACTTCTGTCAAAATTCAACAACTCATAGATAGTTTACACAAGCTTGGGAAAACCCAAATATTTCCAAGTTGAGGAGGATAAAATACATGTAGAGGTTACCTTATATAAAATATATCAAAGAATTCCCCTTATCTCTAAGGGTGTAGAAGAAGGAAGTGGAGGCTCCACAAGATCATTCCAATCAAAGGAAATCACCCTAAAACTTGGAGGGAGTGTACTCGAAGAGAGTGAAATTATCTCTTGTTCAGGAGGTATAGAACTAAAAATGATAAGGACATGGTCAAAAGACAGATCACCCTTCCAAAGAATAGTGGGATTGACTGAATATTACATCAGCAATGTCACTTCCTTAGACTTGTCACTCTCCAATACAAGAGTGGGATCGAATGAATATTGCATCGGCATGACCAATTCTTCAACTGTTGGTTGAATAGGATGTGAGACAACAATCTAAAGAGACGCATCACCCCAAAAAATAAGAGTGGTTTCGGTCAAAGATTGCATCAACACGACTGTTGGTTGAGCATGATGCAAGATAACATGGTAAAGAAATGCATCACCCCCAAAAATAAGAGTGGTGTCTGTTGAATATTACATCATCATGATCATTGTATCAACCAAAGAAAGATTAGAATGTTGGGAAACCCAAGATGACTCAAAACCCGAAAGGCCCCCAGGGAAGGACCACGCTTCTTACACCACAACAGTAGCAAGGCACAAATAAGTAAGGTGATATCCTTTGCAAATTATACAAAGGAACTTAGGCTTATGTCTTATACGTCTAGTATTATCAATCATATGAATTCCCCCAACATGACTTGTAGTGTATGGTGAAAAATGTCCAACATGACTTGCAGAGATTGGTGATGAATGCCCAAAATGACTAGGAGAGGTTGGTGATGAACCCTCGACATGACTAGTAGAGGTTGATGATGAACCCCCAACATGTCTAGCAAAGGTTGGTGATGGATCCCCAACATGAAAATAAAATTTTGGTGATGTATGTGCAGTGTGACTAGTAGCGACTAGATTTTTGCCTCCATCATGACTTTCAACAGTTGGTTGTTGGTCTTCAACATGGCTTGCAAAGGTTTTCAACCAATACCAGTCTACAAAACCATACATTTTGGGTTCGATCCCCAGTATGGTAACAAATTATGTTACAAGTGAAATCACTCTATGGCATGGGGTAAACCACAATATGCAGAAATGACAACAATTTTCATCGTAACAGAATTGGCGACCACAGTGGTCTATGAAACCAAATATTTTAGGTTCGAAACCCAGTATGGTCTCCAATTTTGTTACAAGAAAAATCACTCTAGGGCATGGGGTAAACCACAACATACTGAAATGAATTCATAAATAAAATCTAATTTGAATTATGTTATATAAACAATCATGCTAACAAGACAAGATAAAGAGACTACCTCATCCAGACGTTCGATGAAATCCACCATTGAGCACTTGACTCAAATATTTACACCTGCCACATGTCCTCAACAAACAAAAGATGCAAGAATATGGTGATAATATATAATTGTAGCACATATAGTAGCATAATCCATCAATATTCATAACAAATACGCCCATGGAATAACAACTCAAATATTTGCAAGACTTCAATTGGACGAGAAAAGAGTATTTCTATTAAAATGTAATCAACATAAGTGTATGAATGAAAAACTTCCATGTTGCGACGTTTGAAACTGAGAAACTAATTCCCTTCCAGCTGGGAATCCACCACTTCAACCCTCCACCAAAGGTAGGCTCATATAAGAGAGGAAATGAGGTTCTCCATCAAATAGGGAAGAGCTTGGGGGTTGAACAATGTGTCCAGACTTGAAAGTTGAAAGGGATGCAGACTCAATATGAAGTGAATAATTTCTCTAGAGTACCTATTCTCTCAAAGTTGAATTCTTCTTATATTCCATAGCTTGGATATGGCCCATTTATAGCCGTCAAATGGAAATTAACATTCGATTAATAACTTTTATAGTATATGGAAGGTCAAGGATCATGGATCGCGTGACGTGACATGGAAATGCGACACCATTTTTTGATTTTGGGCACAAAACCTGATGTACATGGCCTGTAATGGTGCAACCTACATATACACATGTTTTATAGTTGTTAGGGTGTGTATGTGTGGAAAAATACAATTTTTAGCTTTGGTAATTGCAAAAATGGCTTCAAGTCTGCATAGGGAAATGGAAAATGCCTTCTGAGCAAGTTGCATGCAGTGAGGAAAATATTGCTATAACACTCCCCATGGAGACACACTAGGACAAATGTATCTGTTGTCCATCATTTCCTTTAGATGTAGTTTTAACTCAAATAGCTATGGGGTACTCATTCTATTGGGTGTTCTAGACACTGGGACCACTCCTGATGCAAGTTCTATTGAAAAGTTAATGTTTCTTGTTGGAGGTAGACCTGGTACCTCTTCTGGAAACACATCTCTATACTCTCTTAATATGGGATAGTCCTCTAGGATGGTTTTATTATTCTCAATAGAGTCCAACATTTGTATTGCATACAAATGACATCCTTTTCTACAATACTTCTTCACTTGAAGGGATGATATTTGTCTCATTGAGAAAGGATTTTGAATCCCTTGCAGGGTTATCTTACTCCCTTATTCAACTTCACACTCCAAAGTTTTATTGTAACAGTATTTTTATCCCCTATCCTAGAGATAACTAAGGATATTATTTCTCGAGGTCCACAAGTCCTAGACATGGAGTACCGACAACCATATGGATTGAGCTTGGCCCTGGAGGGCCCATCTTTTCTTGAACACCTCCTATCTATCAGCAACAACAACATCTATCCCATCGGCCCGATTCTGAAGTAGTAGTGGGTCTTTCTCCATGAGGTAATGAGTTTGGGTATCATGGTATGTGTCACTCTGATTCTCAAAACATTTGAATATGTGCACTCAATTCTCTTTTGTTTCATGAAATTTTCTTGGAAATTATGCTCTTTAACTTGTCCATACCTAGGAGGGGTGATATAATTCCCTATTAAATTGGTTCCCTTAGGGATGAGTTTCTACTGGGTGGGTATATGAAATTTCATCGTCCATTCCTTCCATACTTACCAATTTTCATCATTATCTCTCTCATCCTTCGCCTACGTTGGTTCGGGAATTGGGTTTGCCAAGCTAGTAAGGGTTGTACATTGCCTTGTGGGAAGAAAGCACTAAAGGCCTAGAGGGTAAAAGTAACTGGAAAAAGTTAAAATCTAATATGAAACCTTGATATGCTTCACCCAGCAATTCCTGAGAAAGAAATAAAAGGCTTCTCAACAAGTAAAGGGGACCCGTAAAATAAAATAAAACTCAAGATCTAGTTGGTGGATAGGAGGTCTCATCATGAGTTGACCTATTAGGCCCATGGGCATGTAGCGATATGACACTACCATCCATATGGTCACCAAACTAGGGTAGTGGTTCTTGGTGGCATAACCAAGAGAAAGGGGGTCTCATCACAAGCCAACCTTCTCATTTTCGTGAAATTCTTGTGGGTAACATTGTCACCACTGGTCACCACGCTAGGACAATGTCCTCTAGATATTCTCTTGAAAACAAAAAGAAATAAGACAAAGAGTAAAATTCATTGAATGGTCTAGGAAAAAATGGCATCCATGATAAGGTGTACCTCGCCTTGTACATAATAACCCATAGGTAAGACCTACATTTCCCTATTATCATTGCACCCCTTGCCCAAACATTCCCTAGAACATTTCATGCATCTACATGACCTATATTGGTATTCAACTGGGAAACAATCCAAACCAGAGGAGAATTATCCCAATAGGACATCCTGAGACCCTCTCCAAACCTGGCTTGTTAAATTCCATAACGTCTTTGAGCATTTGTCTAGGTAAAGGGGGTTTGATGCACATGTTTGGATAACTTGATTATTATATGTGATTGACATTTCTATGATCCCTATGACTTATGATCCCATGGAGCGAGTACTTGTTGTTGATTCAGGACCATGCCTGACGGACAAGTACATATGGGGAGATGATTAGTTTGGACCTCCATGGGGCTAAAATCCCACTAGATGTATGTTGCGACCCTAGTTGTAACACCCTGTTTCCCCCAGTCTGTAAATGTAACTATATTTAGAAAGGAACTATGGAAAACTAAAAGTGTGAATGTTTGATTTAATGGACCTTTGTACAAAAGGTCGATGAATGTAAATTAGGTTATTTTGATAGAAAATTCTTACATCTTGCATAACTATTGAAAGAGGGGATGTGCTAAGAGAAAACCATGAATGCTATGAAAGGTGTTGGATGGGACCTGGAATGGTTGCGTTAACCTCCACTAAACCAGTACCATGCTGGAATTAATTTCTTAGATCAGAACAAACCTCTGACCCAAGAATGAATTACAGTCGGGATGGTAGGTGGGAATACCTCCTCAAGAGTTAATGAGGAGCTGGGGCAGACCGCCCATCTGTAAGGCTTCTAGACCTAACCACGGAATGGGAGTTCGAGCCACACACAACCTTGTTGATGAAGGAAAGAAAGGAAGTGTGGTGGGGAGAGGGAAGACCTATGAAAAATGTAGAGAAAAGAACAAAATCTCTCAGGTCTGAGGAAGGACTTAAAGAGGAACAATGAGTTATGATCACAAAAAATAGATATTGAGCTAGGAGAAGGAGAGTAACCTTCGTCCTTATCTATTTTTGTATTGGGTGAAGGAGAGTAACCTTCATTCCTAAATTTTGTTGAGTTGTAAGTAAGAGATTGAATCTCATAGCATCGTGGCTTAAGGTCGAGGGTGGCTAGTGATAAATCCATTGGGAGTGATTGAGACTATGGTTGGGTTGAAACAAGCACCCCTTTCAAGAGTCGCATCAAACTCTATGGTTATGATAAGTTTTTTCTTGCCTTATGATTTGAATTGTAAATAATGGATGCATGCGAGTATTTACATGTCTATAAAGGGTTCTTTCTCTGTATTAAATGATTAATTTATGAGTATGCGTTCATTCACTTGAGAACCTATAATTCTTATTGAATTTCCATATGTCCTAGTTTAATCACTCGAAGGTGCTTTCCCCAGAAATTTACATCACCATTCAGGAATCAGAGCAAGCCTCTAGGAATAGCTATCGTTTTGGTAACCTCAGAAGTTACTTTTCCTTGATTCAGAGCTTAAATATCTACAAGTTGAGAAGGTGTTCCCTTCAGAGAAGCAATCTAGGAGACTCTAAAATCGCACCTATTCCTTAAACAAAATCCTGACTAAGAGCGAGGATTATAGCCCAGGAGTTTTATGAAGATCCACGTGACCTGAGTCTAAGAAACTTGGAGCTCCAGGCTCCGAGATGTCAAATTGCACAATAGTCAAGTTGAACCCCACAATTGCTACGAACCATCAATATATGAACGAAGATCGAGGGTGGGGAATCACTATGGAGAACGAATGTGAAATAGAGGACGTGTTAGTTCGCGGCCTGCAATTCATCCTTTTCATTGATCTTGATGGGATAGAATATCAATGATCCCAGTTAGACTGGAATCGAGCGAGCACTTTCCAGATTGTGAAGGTTGAATTCTCTAGTAAAGAGTACGCATGTTGGGGCCCCGCAATTTCTATCGCCATTGACCTTCGATCTAATTTTGACGTGATCCCTAAAACATAAGGAGTGGATGGGATGGAAAAAACCTTCATAGAGATCAAGCTTAGAAGAGATAGTGCTTTTAGAACCATAGACAAAACACAGGAGATGGGCCTGTAGGAGGGGCAAAGGTCGAATCCTTTGAGCACTTAGAAAACCTTCTAAGTCAGAGTAAGTCAAGAGCCTAGGAGGAGGAGCAATAGTGGTCATTGGATCACATTGTAGAGGCTCAATAATCGTCTAATATAAACAAGGTGCACAAACCTTAGTACCTTGCAAACGCAGGAGAAGAGGGCTTACGAAAGTTTCAAAGTAGTTTGGGACTGTCCATTGCCAAGGGGGACGCATGGCGATGGATAGTGGACTCTTGCTTGTTTGAGGTTTTTTGGTTAAAAGTTGAAATTCCCAAAACCCGAAGACCCAAAGTGAATCTGGACCACCTGATCCAAAGGGACACATGGCAATAGATTGTGGACTCCATAGGAATCTGTTCGAGAGGAAGAAAGTTTTGAAAGCCTAGAGAGTCGAAAACCCAAAGTAGAATCTCAGTCATCTGATCGTAGGAACAAATATGAGCCGTTAGATTGTTTGTGGTAAAATTCAAGCATCAGATCACGAGAATGGATATGAACCGTCGGATATTGTGAGTCCGGGAGGAAGCAAGTTTAAAACTTGAGATTCCCTAAGTGTGGAAAGCCAAAGGGTCGGAGAAAATCTGGACTGCTAGATCCAGGAGGACACATGTCAATAGGTCAGATATCCAGAGGAAGGTGAACGTCGAAGTGTTGAAACACCCAAAGCCCGAAGAGTCGAAGAGTTGTGAGCCATCGATTGGCAAAGGGACACTTGTTAACAGATCAAGATCTTCGGGAATATTGTAGTGGGGTTTCAGTTTCAGAATTGATATTTCTCAACTCCGAAGGCATGAAGACCCAAAGTGAACCTAAGTTGACAGATATAAGGGAGACGTGGTGTGAATCTTTGAACTCTAGGTAAAGTCTCGAAGAGATTCATAGCTGTTGGATTCAGAGGACATGTGGCACAAATCTATGAACTACGAGTAAAGTCCCGAAGTGATTCATAGCCATTGGATTTGGAGGACACTTGGTGCAAATATGTGAGCTCCGGGTGAAGACCCGAAGTAATCCTAAATAATCATATAATGAGGAAATGCGTCAGAGGATTGCAGCCTTCAGATAAACATCATTGGAGGAAAGGTTTGAGATTTGAGATCTCAGAAGTATGAAACCCGAAGGAGATATCGACCATCGATTGAGAATAAGGTTGGAGGATCATTGATTTGGGTTAAATGGTCAAACACCCGAAGTGGAAGAAATATCATTGATCGAGAAGGATAGGTGTCTGCATATCGTTAGCTCCAAAATTTTGAAGTATGGAAGAAGTCCGAAATTGTGAAGAGATCATAGTCATTCATCTAGGAGGGACAGATATGTTATATAAATTTGAGATCCGCAGATATGAACCATCGATTCAGAGAGTATCATCAATATTGCGAGATCGATGATCTCGTAGCATTGCGGGGACAAGAGTTGTGTGAAGTTTAAAATATCGAGGGCGGGCCAGAATTCAAACTGTGGTTTTGTCAGGAGGACACGTGGAGACTTGAGGAGGATTGTGGGTCCAAAAGTAGTTTGACCCAAAACCATTTGTGTTCATTACCGCAATCACATGGTCATCTCCAAGGTCATATATCAGGAGAGGCCAAGAGAAAAAGGGGCTAACGCCAACTTCGAGACTTCGCTGAAGCGCGATGGAGAAGGTCATGGGAATCATAAGACCTACAATAGAGGCCAAAAGGGCTTGTGACTGATTTAGAGGTGAGAATATCATGGTATGAAAGTCTCGTTTGATTTAGAATCGAAGAATATTGACCAGAGGCTCAGGTTGAGTCCCGAGCTTTCCAAATTAGAACTCGTAGAGAGAAAGAGGATTTGT
Source organism: Picea sitchensis (assembly GCA_010110895.2). Lineage (NCBI taxonomy): Eukaryota > Viridiplantae > Streptophyta > Pinopsida > Pinales > Pinaceae > Picea > Picea sitchensis. Next base: position 8,845 of record SNQJ01S0161685.1, read on the forward strand.
TCCTGTAAGGAGGACAATTTATTTTTTTTTCGCCCCATCGTGGGTTTGTTACAAATTGGTATCAAAGCATGGTTACAACACTTGGCCTTCTTGGTATCATGTATGAGTCTCATAAGGAAGTATCATTATTTGCATTTAATCCTTGAGGAGAAGGACTACATATTGAACCTATGATTTTGGGAATTCTTGTTGAATTTCAGTAGAAGAATTTATTTAACCCTTTTTCAAAGTGATAACTACTCTTACCAAAGTAGGGATATGATAATTAAGATTTATAATAAGACTTCAATGTGGATAGATGAAGGTGGCAGGGTTTCTTCAAGAGCAGTTGAATCTCGAAGGATGGATGACCTGGTGTTCGTAACACTGCTTCTAAGCATGGGACGTTGGAACCTTAGGCACCGATGATGGTTGATTATATAATGGTTAATGCATTTGTGGGCTTAAAGGAATCTGATAAGATCAAGTAGGATCCTTGGCAGTTATAGTTACTTATTTACATTAAACTCAGAATATATAACTCCTCATGACCAGAGAAAGGTGATATGGGTAAAACCCTATGGACGCTGAGGCAAGGAGGTTTTCTTGCTAGACGTTGTCGCATAAAGAGGAAAGTGACCCTAGTTGGTTATTTCCATGAGAGAAGGAAACATCAATATGAGATATGACTGTGAGATTAGTCCTGTAAGGGACTGAAAATCTCAAACTAAAGGACATAAATGATGAAATTAAACTATCAAGTGAATGCATGAGGTAAAAAGGTGCAAGAGATGCACCTACATATACGTGAATGTGTATACATGATCATAAGGATGATTGGAAGATCCTTGGGAAAAGGATATAGAATCTTGATATGTCCATGTGTGAATGACATGAATACTTAGCCGTGTTTAATTATTCTTGAGTGCATAGGTTTAATGCATTGTGAGGCTTCTTAATATGAAGCCTGATATCATACCAGTTAGGTATGAATGATATTAAACGTGCAAGTGATGTACATGTATGATGAAAGAGTATAGTTGTAAGCACCATATGGTTTCCCTAATGAGTGAAATATAAAGAAAGAATTTCTCTTGTTCAAATTAAATGAATACTATGGATGCATGGCTTAATACATTATGAAGAGTCATGAAAGTTTTTCTCTGAATAATAGCTTGAGGGGAATGTATTCCCTTTTCCTCATGGAATACTAATATAAATAGATGAAAGAGTAAAAGAGAAAAGGTGCTCTGATTTTCATGATACGAGGCAATTGATTATGCCTTTGAGAATCACATGAGAATGATTGTGAACGATAAAGAGTTGATTGATTTTAAAGTATAAATTTATGTGGTTAAGTACATCATGGATGTACGTAAACAAAACCAAAATATGTGTGGATACATAATTTGGATGCATGACAAAAAAATATGCATGTTTATATTTCTTAGAAAATCCTTAGTAACAAG
>SNQJ01S0161687.1:1435-21554 GCA_010110895.2 Picea sitchensis
ATTTAAAAATTATTTTTTTAAAAATTACCAACCTATACCTTTCGGCCTTCTCCAGCTGCTGTATTAGCAGCTGTGCTAGTAAATACATTCTAGGAGTTTTTACATTATTCTAACATATAGTGGTGTGTAAACACAACATTTGTGGCTCGTAGCATGGAAATATTAAGAAAACATAGGATTTAATGCGTCAATGTCACAATGCATGTTTGGCCAACCAAAATTTTCTTGGAGTGTAGAAAGTGTTTTTATAACACTAAATTTTGAATAAACTACTTGAAAATTGATTTTCCTAATTGTGACATATCATTTTTTTTAAAAGTATAATATACATGTTCATGTTATATATTATAAAATTTGTAGTTTGCACGTTCACCCAACACATTAAAATATATATAATGGAATTTGTCAATACAAGTTTGCATATACATAGAGAAGTTTGCATATACATAGAGGACTAATTGTGACATATCATTTTTTTTAAAAAGTATAATATACATGTTCATGTTATATATAATAAAATTTGTAGTTTGCACGTTCACCCAACACATTAAAATATATATAATGGAATTTGTCAATACAAGTTTGCATATACATAGAGAAGTTTGCATATACATAGAGGACTAATTGTGACATATCATTTTTTTTAAAAGTATAATATACATGTTCATGTTATATATAATAAAATTTGTAGTTTGCACGTTCACACCCCAACACATTTAAAAATATATATAATGCGATTTATCCAAGTACAAGTTTGCATAATATACATATAGAGAGGGACATGTGGATTAGTGGATGAGCTATATTTTAAAAAATATTATAATATATCTAATATGAGTGTGTTTGACATATCATTTTTTTTTAAAAGTATAATATACATGTTCATGTTATATATAATAAAATTTGTAGTTTGCACGTTCACCCAACACATTAAAATATATATAATGGAATTTGTCAATACAAGTTTGCATATACATATAGAGGACATGTGGATTAGTGGATGACTATATTTTTAAAAATATTATAATATATCTATTATGAGTGTGTTTGTTGATTTAGAAATTCAATGATAATGAATATAATTTCAAAGAATTTAATCAGTTATAAATGTTAAGTTAAAAAATAAAAATTTAATATATATTTAATAATATTTAATCATATGTATTATCTCATGGTTAAAATTTTTGGGAAGATTGCTTCTAAATATATTATTTTTTTTTTAAATATTCAATGTGAAATCTTTTATATTATTAATACTTACTTTATTTATTGTATGATATCTATTATTACTCGTTTCTTATAATTTCATTATCATTATAAGTGAATAATAATGTATGTTTCCATTATATTGTAATAATGTATTTTTTTGGTTACATTATTATATAATAATATTATATTAGTATATAATACAATATTTTTAAAACTAGGGTCCTATCCTTATCTCTCACATACACAAGCTTGATCCTGGACACAAAGTCTCATTGTTCCTATTTTTAAAAATGAGGATAGAAACATTCCCTCTAATTATAGGACCATTAGGATTAGCTTTAGCCAAGCTTTAAATAAAATTAATTTGGAAAAGAAGATTAACTTTTGGATAGAAAGTCACGGTAAAAGAGGTAAAGGTTGGGATGGGTTTAGGAGATATCATTCAACTCAGGACCATCTTGTTACCTTTATGATCATTGCAGAGGAGTTCAGAAATACTAAAGCCAATATTTTTTGTTTTTTTGTTGACTTTAGAAAATATTTTGACATGGTTCCTAGGAATAACCTTTGGAATATGTTGGAAGAGATAAAAGTTTCTCTCGAGTTGAAGGATACTGCAATAAGGATGTATGAGAACGTTATTGAAAGTTTGAAAACACGGAGGACTGGTCAAAGGAGATTAACTGCAATATTGGAGATTAACTGCAATATACATTGACAAGTTCGAAGGTTGCTTAGAAAAAGCAGGGTATGTCGGCCCTACCCTCACTAGTATAGTCATGAATCTTATTCTTTATGCCGATGATATCATTCTTATGGAAAGGAGTCCACATGATCTTGAAAACCAACTAAGAATCCTAAAGGATTTTTTCTACAATATGGGTATGACTGTTAATAGTGATAAGACTAAGGTCATGATTATTAAATCCAATAAGATCACTTATGATACCTTCGTATATGAAAACAACAACTTGGAGGAAGTGACTTCATACAAATATCTTGGAATTGATATTCACCGCAAGCTCAATTCGAATTATAGCATTGAGAAAATGATTATTGGGGAATGGAAAGCTTATTATGGGCTTAAAAAAAATTGTAAATCAATTGATATTTGGATTTTGGATAAGAAGAAACTCCTCTTTGAGACTCTTGTTAGACTTATTATTCTTTATGGATGTAAAGTCTGGGGTTGTAGTATCTCTTGTGAATCCTGGAGAAAGATATAGAAAATACAAAATAATGGTATAACCTATAATATCAAAATTAAAATAAATACGCCCTATCCCATCCTCCTATTATAAACAAGCTTCTCCCCCATTCAGAGGATGTCTATGACTAGATACCTAATGTATAAGAACAAGTTAAACAACATGGAAGACAAGAGGCTTCCTAAAATTGTTTCAAAATTGAGTCATAACCACCATTGACTCTAGCGAGGATGGCATAAAGATGCTTGTTCTTGGCTAAACTATTGAGGAATCATGGAAGACACCATTTTGCAAAATAAAGATACTTTTAAAAAAATCGTCAAATCAAAATTTAAGGAGAAAATGTGGTGTGATAAAAAGTTAGAGGAAAAAGAAAATTAAAGTATTTTGATGATGTAATCAACCCTAATCTCAAAGATCAAAATTATCTATCTATTTTTCGAAGTGTCTAGAAAAAAAAATAAGCATTGTTAAGATAAGAACAAATTCTCACAAGCTCCATAGTGAAACTAGGTGTTGGTCAATTCCTAAAACACCATGGGATGAAATAGTGTGTCACCTTTGTTACACTAAGAAGGTTGAAGATAAAAATGAGTTTCTCTTAGATTGTCTAGCCTATACCCATATTAGATCTCATTTTCTGAATATTTTTTACACTACCAACCTTCCTAAGCTCTTAACTCAACAAAAGTATGACGATCTTGGAAAGCTTCTCTTTATGCTTTTTGAGCACATAAACAAAATTCTAAAAAATCAGAAGTAATCACTACTCTCTTCAGGTCTGATAGACAAGTTCGTTCTTAGTGGACATTAATCATCATCATAGTCATCATCATATACTTATTAATTTGTAATATTATATAACTATTCTTTAATATTTAATTTGTACTTACAAAATTGTAATATATTTTTATTTTTCTTAATTTAGAGTATTATATAAGTTTTATACAATACTTAGTTCATAAAATTAATTTGTGGTATAATTTTATTCTTATGTCAACTCCACATTTAATATATGATATAATAAGCATTGGCATTTTTCTTATATAGACATTCATAATATTATTTTATTGTAATTATTATTTTATTTTATTTTATAATATTTTATTGTTAGAAATGTTATCGTAATTTGTGAAATTAATATTTTTAACCATTGGTTCAAAAACCACAACTCGGGGGCATATAAGTCGTCAACTGGGGATTGCACTTGGCTTGGGTCGTAGTAACCCTTAACATGGTTGGATTTTTTGGTGTCTCTTCTCAACAAAACTTGTCGTAAAGGTGTTGAACTTGGGTCTCCTAAAAAACGAAACCCACAACTTAATCGACTAAACTCATCATAAGGGAATGAAACTTGAGTCGCCTAGAAAACCAAACCCACAACTTAACCATCTACAATTGACATATTATAAGTTTATTATTCAACATTATTATATTATAATTTTTTTTCTAAACATTAGTAATATAATAAAATTCATAATATTATTAGATTATAATATAAAATATATTGTATAATACATATTATACTAAAAAATATTATTATCATATATTAATAAATTATATTTATTTTACTATCATATTCTATAATAATAATAAATATTAATAATATTTTTTTAAGATATTTATTAACATTTAGTGTATTGTGCACGAATTTAAATTCCTCATTATTATTTTAAATTCTCATTTTATAATTCTAATTTAGTTTAATTCATATGGAATTGTTGTGTCATATACATGATTTATTATTTTATAAATTTTTTATAAGATCCATTTTTTATCTAAATTTTCTTTAATAAATTATCATTTAAATCATACACTTAAAAACATTCCACCAAAATAAACCACATCACAATATATATTATCCTTTAAATCATATTACATAGAAACATTCCACCAAAAATAAACCACATCACAAGATTTGAGAGATGCCCTTGTTTAAAATATAATTTTTTATTATAATAATAATATAATATGTCTTGTAAAAATCGACTTGACCACATGGTACAATGCTACAACTATACACATAACCACAAGATGTCACATGCCTCAAAGAAACCCTTGTATGCACAAATTACTCTCTCTTGAAGAATCATCTAAGGGCCTATGTCTCATAGGTCTTGTTTCTTTCACTTCTTAAACTACCAATTCGTCTAGGTCGCATACCTTGCTCAAAGGTTGAACTTGCGACCCTTGTCACAAAACATTTATTCATCCACTTGAGAATGATTCCTTTGCAACCCATGAGCTCAACTTTATATAGTGGAATGGAGCACATTTTTTTTTTATCTTAAATCAATAGTGTCACTCCAACTTCCATGTTACATGTGGACCCGAGCCCTTTCATCCTTTTATGTCAAATTGATTGTTGTGATGGGACTCCATAATATGTGAACGACATTGCAACCAATATCCATCTTATTTATTCCATATTACAATGTTGCACAGAGTAGTGGCATGCTTCCAAGACCACATAACAAAGGCCTTCTCCTACGGATGTCAATAGGAGCCCCTCAACAATCAACTAAGGAAGGAACGAAAGGTTGCAACAGTGGGTTGCAAGGCCAATGATTTCTCGGTCATTTGATAGAGTGGTGAACCATCATGTATTCCATTTACATGAGATTAAGATGCCTTTGGAACACAATCTATATGTGCATATCCAATGGCAGAGTGTTCCATAGTTGACGAACAAAGTGCACATTGGGTCCACCATGGATGTGGAGTGGATTCCAACGAACCTTTGAATGAGGCAAAGGAAAGACATGTAACAAAGTGCACATTGACTACACCATGGATGTGGAGTGGATTCCAAGGAACCTTTGAATGAGGTAAAGGAAAGACATGTACACTATTGTAATATATAATTCCTTGGGTGTGAAAAATCATTAAGTGTAGATTCAAGGGTGGACAAGAAGTTATGTGATTGTGCAAATTTCAGGGTTGACACAAATGACTACTTGGTTGCTGGTTGAGTGAGTTTTTCAAGAGATAGGACCTATACGAGGTAGTCAATACGACCTGTAAGAGGTAGTCTTGTGGATGCTTCAACGATTGGATTGACAAATAATATAGGAAAGTGTTCCTTGGATATTTGTATTTGTAAAAGAGCGGAAGGTATTTGGTCATGCTCCCTTGTTGTTTGTTTGTAACATTCTTCATACAAAGAAATGTATATATCATATTCTAGACACTTTAGTTGTATGAGTGTTATTGTTCCTTGTCATGCCTTTTTTGGATAAGTGTTGATGAAATCTTGGCTAAGTATAAAATTATTTTTGGATGTATTAAGGCCACCATTGGAAATGTCCTTATTGTTATAAGAGCTTAGTTGTGTTGAACTTGGCTCAAAATCTAACATATTGTAGCTTAAGGAATATCTATGTATATACCTTCATAATGGAGGCATAGTTTGGTTGTAGCACACAAGCTTTACCTTATTGACCAATATATTATCGTGTTCATTAATAAAGGGTGTTTTTAAATTGTAAAAAATAAAGTCAATATATTTTAGGTATTGGGGAGGATGTGGGGTATCGAGGAGTTTATAGGTATTAGGGGGTATAAAAAGAGGTATATAGTAAAATAAAGGTTTACTTTATCGGAAAGATGTATTGGGAGAGGGTTTCAAAAAAATGATTTTTAGAGGTATTTATCAATATCTAGTGAAATTAGGGGTATTATTTAATATCCTATGAACGAAGGTGCTATGTCATAGGTTTATTAAGTGAATACGCCATGGGTCATAGTAGAAATAGGTTGGTAAATTTCTTGTGGTTGAGGCAAGGAACTATCACATGACTGAAGATGATGGAAATAAAAATTTATGGCTATACTCTTAGGTCTGTGACAGGTGGGATCAAAGCTTACTCTTCCCCACGTTTCTAGACGAAAGGTGGTATTAGAGAACAACTTATTTAGGAAGTTGGTTTTACAAATTAGTTGGGTGATCTTTACCATATTATAGAAAGCTATAGTGAATTGGAATTTTTGTTTTACCTATTGAAGACATCCTTGTCATCATTTCTCATCAAATATGTTTCTCATGGAGACAAAACTTGGTAGCACAAGTCTTGGAATGACCTTTGTTCCAATAAACATATGGAATGATGCTAGTATATGTTGAAGATCGTACAATGGTTGAGGATGATTATATAGAGTTATTTTTGTAGATCACAATTGGTTCAAGAGTAACTTGGCTAGGTGTCCCACTAAAACATAGAATACATTTCAATAGATTGAAGTTGCATGCAATAGTCATGGAGTATGCGGATCAGAAAAAATTGGCCTCAAGGGTATTTGATCGTAGGAATTCCTCTAGAAAGCTTCTAAAGATGGAACTATATCCTATATAAACCTTCTAAATATGGAACTATATGGTACCCATTGGCAGACGACTTTAGGAAAAGGTAAAATCTTGGTCTCTTCATGTTTCACTTCAATTCCTTTAGAAAGGTGTGCCCATTTGGATTCTATGGTATATGGAAGGGAGAAACCCTTCTCTATGGATACTTTGTAGAGATATATTCCTTGGTTAGCCACAAAGGATAGAGAATGAATCAACTTTTTCATGTCAGCTTGATTGTCAATGGAAGAAAAGTGCAATCATTGGTGTATTCTAGTGCCTCTCATAACTTATTGAAGAAGGCGTTGCTAGGTGAACTCAGACATAGTGTTGAATCATAAGATTCCTTAGTCAATATGGTCAATTCTAAAGCTAAGGAAACAAGTGGGGTTGCATCAGAAATTCAAATTTAGTTGGATAGATGGAAAGTATGTGTATACTTCACAATATTGTAGACAGATGAATTTGAAGTCATAATTGGTTGGAACTTCCTAAGGAAAAAACAATTAATTCTCATGCTATTTGTAGCTAAGTTGGTGATACTTGGTGAATAGAAGGCTTTTGTTGTGCATAAAAAACTAAGGAAAATAGATTGAAAGGTGTGGATGGTTTTTGTTAGTGGCTGAATGCCTAGAGTCTCAAATTTATGTTGCAATATTGATTGAAAAAGTGCATGAGGGTGGAGTGGGGACATATTTTCTACCAGTTCACTTGCCAATGTGTTGGAAAAAAATGTAGACTAGATGTCTAAATTTTTTCCTAAATCCATCCCATCCAAGTCCATTGTTGACCATTGTATCAAGATTGAACCATGGTTGCAACCTATCTAGGGAGACCTATAAAATTTATAGCCCAAATTTGGAAGTATTGAAGTAGGAATTGACTAAGCTCATCAATATTATCTTCATTAGGTATTCTAGGTCATTGTATGGCACACATGTTCTCTTTCAAAAGGAGAAGGACACACCATAATTTAGGATGATCTTAAACTATTGTGGATTGAAAAATAAAACCATCAAGAAACAATATCCCTTACCTTTGGTAGCATATTGTTTTGACAAGTTGGCTAAATAAAAGTGTTTTTTCAATGTTAGACTCGAGGAATAAATACTACCGAGTGAGGATTGCAAAAGGATACGAGTCTAAGACAACTCGTGTGACAAGGTATGCTAGTTTTGACTTTCCTTTTGGGTTGTACAATTCTATTGCTAACTTTCTCACCTTAATGAATAATTTCTTTGAACCGTTCACATAGAAGTCAATAGTTTTCTATTTAGATAACATTGTGTTGTTTAATGATAACATAAAAGAACACAAGAGGCATTTCGAGGAAATATTTGAGGCATGAGGAAGAATAATTTATAATTGAAGAAGTCGATTTTTTCTTTTAGGTAGAACAAAATTCCATTATTCAACTATTGTATTGGACAAGTATGCATAGAGATGGATTCTACGAAGATAATGGAAATTGAGTATTGGGAGGGACTAAGAACAATTCCTGATATAAGGAGTTTCATTGGTTTGGCTAACTACTATCATAGGTTCATTGAATTTTACTCTAATATTTTCCAACCACTAAGTGACTTGTTGAAGAATAATAGTCTATGGAACTAGTAGGAGAAGTGAAGAATAACATTCTATGAAATCATGCATAGGCTTGTGATGACAACTATGCTAAAACTAGTAGACCTTGAGAAGTTATTTGATGCGTAGACAAAATTTTCAAACTTTTTCATTGGAGGATTTTTCTCTTAGAAACCTTATCCAATGGCTTATGAAAGAATAAAGATACATTGAGAAATAAATAACAAGAATTGTACATTTCATACAAACCTGGAGGCGCTACTTGTTAGGTAATATGATCATTGTGAAGATAAACAATTGTTAAGATGGAAAATTTGCCAATAAGTTACTTTTCCACACAACTAAAGTTGTCACTTAAGAAAGCAAGGTCGAAAAACTTTTTTCGTAGATATTTACGTGAACATTGAGTATCGAACTAGAAAGTTGAATGCAACAGTGGATGCCTCTAGTAGGAAGGATTAACTTGTAGCGTTAGAGGAGGATGAGTTACTATTGTCTATAGAAAGTCATATGTAGGTTTTTTCAGAATTGCAAGATAATATAAAAGAGGGATTGCAAAAGGATTCCATAGATTTGAACATCATGAAGTAGGTAAAGGAAGGAAAGAAAAAGAAGTTTTGTATGGAAAATGGAATTTTGTACTTTGTTGATTACATTTATATTCCTAATTTTTCTAAAATTTAGAGAGAACTCTTAAGGGAGTGCCATGATTTGCTATGGGAAGGCCACCAAGACAACAAAAGACAATAGTTTTGTTGGAACAATCGTGTTCCAACAAGACAACCCAAACACGAAAATGTAGGCTAATCCACTCCAACCTTTACCAGTGCTAGAGAGACCTTGAGGAAGTATCTCTATGGACTTCATCACTCAACACAATGTTTCACAAGGTTTTGTGGGATATTTGTTATGATTGACCCAATTTACAACTATATGATCTTTGTTTCAATGAAGGTGCCTTGTGTATTATAGGAGGTTGTGAATATGTTTTTTAAGAATGTTCTAAAGTATTGGGGTACACCCCATTGAACATTGTGTCCAATGGAGATACAAGGTTCATCATGTCGTTTTGGAAAAAAATGTTTAGACTTGTTAGAACCATGTTGTTAATTAGTTCAAGTTATCATCCTCAAATAGATGTAATATATAATGTATCAATGGCCTTTTGTATGATTACCTAAGGAATTTTGTTCATGCAGACCAAGAAAACTAGAGAGAGTAGTTGGATGCAACCTAGTTCAGTTACAACATGCAAAAGAGTTTTGTGATGAGGTACAATCCATTTGAATTAAAAAATGGGAAATAATGGTTGGAAACACACATATTTTTGCAAGGCTAATATGGGTGTAACTCATTGAACTTGGTGTGTATACAAGGTTATAATGGAATATTGGTGTTGGTTGAGAGATTTCCCCTATATGCAATTTTTCAGTCCAACAAAGTTTCCTTGTGTAGTGGACAAGGTTTCAATTATGTTATTTAAGAATGTTTTGAAGTGTTGTGGTCTCCCATTGAGCATTATTTCAGATAGTGATACAAGGTTCATTGGCTAGTTTTGGAAACACTTGTTTAGACTTGTTAGAACCAAGTTGTTGATGATTTCATGTTATAATCAATAGATCTATGGGAATATAGAAAGTATGAATGACCTTTTGGAAGATTACTTATAGATTTTTTTCATGCAAACTTAGCAAATTGGCAAGAGGTGTTTGATCCAGTCCAATTTAGTTACAACATGCATAAGAGATCCACGATGTGGTATTGTCTATTTGAGTTTCCAAATGGGTCGTAGACATTGACACCCCACATAGTTATGAAATCCTAATTAAACTCATTAACCTTTGGGTTCGTAAAAATATGGAAAGATAGATTAGAGATGGCTCATGTTCAATTGCAAAATCAAGCTAGAAGAATGAAGAGTTGTGAAAATCATGGTAAAAAGGAGGTAAAGTTTCAAGTTTGGGACTTCGTCTTGCTTAATTTGGGTAGAGATCATTTTAAGCCACCAAGTGGCATGTTTGGTGTTTTGTTGAGTGATCCGAGATTTTCCATGAGATCTTTCTCTACAAAAACATACGATGAGGATATTTTCCTGATTAATTGCATGTGAACACGAGAAAATAATTTATATGCATTTCATATGAACACGAGCAAAATTGTGATAATTATGTGAATATGTGTAATTAAATCTCTACTTAATCAAGTGAGAATGCAATAAAAGTTGACATATATAATTTGACATACATGTGATAACAGATTTCACCAAACATCCTAATTAAATATTTGGATCCACTTGGAATACGAATCGATTTATTATACTTCCTATCAGAAGGGTTGAAACCTTCTCACAAAATGTGTCATGTGCTCCATAAAGGGTTGAAAACCAAGAGAAGCCTTCTCGTATACAAAGAGAACTTAAGGATCTCACATAAGTGACATTTCTTCAGACACTAGAAGGACTAAATTTGTTTCTTCCAACCTTTCTTGAGATCTCTCTCCAAGCTCCCTAAAGGGGATCCACAAAGGGATCCATCAAGGGATCCATAAAAGGATCCATCAAGTGGTGAATCCCTAGATATAGCATAAGGACTTTATATAGTTTCCTTAGCTCCATAATCCAAAGAGACAAGATCCACAATTTTAGGATCTAATAACAACTCAAAGGAAAAACTGAGAAACAATCTCAAACCAACCTATGAGTCTCTTAAGCTCCCCTTGAGACTAGGAAACTACTTGTGATAAAATGAGGAAGAATCCCAAACCAACTCATGAGACTCCTAACTTCACCTTAAAACTAGGAAACTAATTCGTGAGATGGATTCTCACACAAAACTAATTTCCCTTTTTACAAATTAAATGAAAAATAAATGAATAATTTCCACTCACTTCAAGCATTAATATTTTTCCCTATTTGAATGAATAATACATGAGCTTCTCACTCATTTAAATTATTAATCATTTTTACAATTTAAATGAATCATTCATGAGCATTAATCATTATTTTTCACCTATGATCAATAAACATTTTAATGATCTTCTCCATGGTGTGCAAAGTAATAATTCCCTATGTGGATATCCTCCTCGATCATTGAGTTAGTTTCCTTAACTTGGGTAGTGAGAATTTCAAGGTAATAGGTGGCATGTTTGGTGCTTTCTTGTGTCAGTTTGAAAGATTCTTCAAATTACTTGAGAATATTGGAAATGTTGCTCACAAAATGAACCTACCAAAACAAATGAGATCTCATCATCCCATTTACTATATTAGTTAGTTCAATCCTTATAGAATTGACTATGACAATCACATGAGATCTTTCCCATCTAGAGCCCTTGCAATGCTCACAAACATACTATAATCAAAATGGCACAAGATACTATAAATTTCCCACTTCAACAAGAACCATAGGTAGAAGTACCTTTTCAATTCGAAATACAGACCTAAACAGGAGGATAGTTGGGAAACAGAAGAGGCACTGTGGCAGTATGAAGACAAGATTTGATACTTAAACATAAGTGGGAGATAAGAGCACTTATAAAAGTGTTGGTTGGGAATTGTTGAGAGAAAAACAAGATTAATGGGGCAGGTTCTAAATCCTTTGTCTACGAACTGAAATATCCAACATGTTTGATAGAATAAGGCATGCATGGAAGCTTGCATCAATAAGTTACGAGTTGTGAACCATATGAAACTCATTTTATATGATATTGGCTTAAGTTGTCTTTATATGATATTGGGATGCCTCGAGTGAACGATTTAGATGTGTGGACCCAACTAAATACACATTCCATAGTTGGATAACAAATTTCACATTGGGTTCACTTTAGATGTGGAGTGGTTTGCAAGGAACCTTAGAGGAAGGGGAAAAAAAGACACACCCACTATATAAATAAGATGCCTAAACTATGTAAATTCACTCATCAAGTGGAGTTTCAAGGTTGGACAATGAGTTATGAGATTGTACAAATTTTCTGGTTGGCACAACACACTACTAAGACTATGGCTGAGTGAATTGTTGAAAAGACAGGACCTGAAGAGGTAGGCCATAGAATACTTAAGGGATTGGATTGACAAATGTTGCAGGTAGTTGTTCTTTCGTATTTGTAATTTTCAAAGGAGTGTAAGAACCTAATCATGCTCCATTGTTGTATTTTTGTAATATTCTTCATATAGATAAATTTAAGACATGTGCCTTCAATGCATTGTTTAGTTAAGTGTTGTTGAAATATTGAAAAAGTATAAAAGTATTATTGGGATGCTTTAAGACCTGGTTGGATGTGTGCTTATTGTTAGAAGAACTTAGTTGTATTTAACTTAATTACATATCATCATACGGTAACTTAAGATCTAATTATAGAAAAACCTTAAATGAAGAGGCATATCCCAATTGTTCGAATTTTGGTGACAACGAATTCCCATGATTAGGATTTTAGATCTTATAATTTAGTATTTGTTGTAACTAATGAGACTAAGCTAGATTTGGATATGACTGCATTAAATAAATCAGTTTCATGTGTAGATTAATATAAATTTGTGTGTGCACGTAGAGGCTGACAAAGTGAGGGAGAGATGTATGAGTGAAGTTGTTGTAAATCTCCTTGATCTGAAAAATAAGAAAACCGATGCCTTCGCTTGGTGGACGTATCCCAAATCTTGGGTGAACCACGTAAATCCTCATGTCAAATGTTTGATCTATTTTCTGTATTAATCCGTTGCATACTAGCTCATTAATGGTGGCTGTAAGATTAACAAATGGTATTAGATCTCGAGGAGAGCGATTTGGTTGTGGAGAAATGTCTTGATGGATGAGCCATCGATTTGCTAGAGGGACATGGATGTATGCCTTGCTGGATGAGTCATCTATTTGTTGGAGAGAGACGATTGCACACCTTGATGGATATTCCCACGGGAGTGCTGACGTTTGCATGAGTGCGGGGGTATATGCATGGAGGGAGTGTTGATTTAGGGTAACCTTGCGTTCTTTGAGATTTTCCAATTCAACGTTGGACTACAATATTAAAGGGAGCACTGATTCTTTTCTTTTTTCTTGTTATGGTTTTTTCTCACATTAGAAATAACGCCTGTCTAAGTGAGGAAGGGAAGAAGAAATCGTGTCGGTCTAAGTGAGGAAGTGAACGTCGATAGTTTATAAAGTGTCCAAATAAATATTCATATGGTATTCCAAATCTTCTAGGGATAATTGGCAAAATCTGATCTCACATCCAATTCTGCAAAGGAAACTTATTTAATCTCATGGTGAAATCACATCTTCGTCAGATATGTGGGTTTCTTAGTATTTCATGAGAAGCTCCTTGGTTTTTTGTTAGGGTTTTTAAATCCCGAGCATTTTAAAAAGAAAAAGGAAGTTTTTTGGAATTTCGTGGAAATCATCAATGCTCTAATCAACAACAATCGCTTTGAGATTTACTCATCGTAGTTCGTTCCTCTTTTCAGGCGTAACGGTCAAAGAGATGGCAAGAACTTAGAGTGCCAAATTTGAAATTGATAAGTTCAATGGCAAGAACAATTTCGAGATCTGGAAGGTTAAGATGCAGGATCAACTTGTGAAATAAGGCATGGCGAAGGTGCTTTTTGGAAAAGCAAAGAAACTTGTGACCATAACAGATGAAGACTAGGATGAGATCGATGCGAGAGCATTGAGTTCCATATGCCTATGTTTGGTTGACTATGTTATGTTCAACATTGTTGTGGAGAAGACAACAACCAGTTTATGGATGAAGCTGGAAAGCTTGTATATGATGAAATCCTTAACGAACATGATCTTCCTAAAAAGGAAATTGCACAGTTTGCGCATGAAGGAAGGTACGAAAATAGTTGATCATTTAAATACTTTATATACTCTCTTAGCTCAGTTGACCAGCATGGGAGTAAAATTTGATTATGAAGACAAGGCAATTACATTATTGTGTTCTTTGCCCGCATCATGGGATCACTTTCTAACCTCTATTAGTTTCAGCACAACAAAAAGTATTGAGTTTGATGTTATTGTTCGAGCACTGTTGTCTAAGGAAACAAGGAATAAAACCAATTCAGAAACCTCTACATCTGAGGCGATGATGGTCAGAGGCATACCTAAAGAAAGAGGACAGGGTTAGAGGGATTTATCTCGATCAAATTCGAAGGGAAAAAAGAGAAAGCTTAAGTGCTTGTTTTGTTGAAAATCAGAACACTTGAAGAAGGACTGTTGGAAGCGACAACAAGCCTCCATGAAAGACAACCCCCCAAACGAAATGAAGGAACTAAACGCAACTGAAACAGGATCAACAATAGGTTCAGGTATGACTGATAAAGTTTTATCAATTAGTATTGGTTCACGTCATGATCAATAGTGGTTATTAGATTTCGGTGCTTTAAATCACATGTGTCTTCATAAACATTGGTGTGTTACTTACCAGTCTATGGATGATGGAATAGTTTGCATGGGAAATTATATCTCATGCAAATTTGTGGGAATTGGTAGCATTCGAATTAAGAAGTTTGATGGAACTGTTAAAATACTAACTGATGTGAGACATGTACCTAAGCTTAGGAAGAACCTAATTTCTTTGGGAGTCTTAGACACTGGAGGATATACGAGTATTGTTCAAGGTGGAGTTATGAAAGTATACAAAGGAATCCTACTGGTTATGAAAGCGAAGAAGGTTGGTAACTTGTTTCTGTTAGAAGGAAGAACTGAGTCAGATCATGCGATAATAGTACCTGAGAACGAAAACTATTTTGTTCGACTGTGGCATCAATGGTTGGGCCATATGAACGAACAAGGATTGAAGGTATTATCTGATCGCAAGTTACTTCCTAGTCTAAATTCTTTAAAGTTAGATTTATGTAAGCACTATATTTATGGAAAACATAATAGGCAGAGATTTAAAACCGGAAGACACACAAGTGAAGGAATCCTTGATTATATCCATTCTGATGTTTGGGGACCATCCCCTACTATTTTCTATGGAGGATCATCATAATTTGTTACCTTTATATATGATTTCTCTAGGAAGGTGTGGATCTATATGTTGAAGAGAAACGCTAATGTATTTATAGTTTTCAAGAAGTTTAGAAATTTAGTAGAAAAGAGCACTGGTAGGTCCATTAAATGTCTAAGAACTGATAATGGTGGTGAATTTACATCAATAGAATTTGAGAACTATTGCAAGGAGTTTGGGATTTAAGGGCATAAAACCACTGTCTATAATCCTCAACAAAACGGAGTTGTTGAACACATGAACATGAATCTTCTAGAGAGAGAAAGGAGTATGCTAAGTAACACGAACTTGCAGTAGGCACTGTGGGAAGAAGCAGTAACTACATCTTGTTATATGGTGAATCGATCACCATCAACAAAAATAGAGTGCAAAATTCCTGAAGAGGTATGGAAAGGTCACCCTTGTAATTATTCTAATCTTAAAGTTTTTGGTTGTGAAGCCTATGTTGTAATTCCAAAACATCAACGTTCTAAACTAGATCCAAAATAAAAAAAGGCTTATCTTTGTTGGATATGGTGATGGTATCAAGGGGTACACATTGTGGGATCCTACTGCCCACAAGATCACCATTAACATAGATGTAATATTTGATGAATCATCTCTCATCAAATCAAATGTAGATGATCAGATGAAACATGAAGAAGTACCTAAGTATCAACAGATTCAGTTTGAAACCAGTTCAAACAAAGATGAAAGTGAACATGAATAAGTTTTTGAAGATGTTCATGAAGAGTTTCTTGCAGAAGAAGACATGGTTGATGATAACAATCAACAGAATGTGGATGAGCCACAAACTTCACTAAGGAGGTCTACGCGTGTCATAAATACTCCAAGAAGGTATGATGATTTTGTTTCGTCAGTTTATTTAAGTACTAATGATGATGAACCTTCGTGTTATCAGGATGTTGTGAAGGGTTCTAACAGTCATAAATGGAAATAAGAAATGAAGGATGAAATGAAGGCATTAGAGAGGAATGCCACATGGGACCTAGTAGAACTTCCAAGAGATAGGGAAACTATAGGTTGCAAGTGGGTCTACAAGTTGAAGAAGGGTCTTGATGATAAGGTGGAAAGGTACACAACAAGGCTAGTTGCGAAAGGATATTATCAGAAAGAAGGTATTGAATTTCATGAGATTTTTTCACGAGTTGTTAAGATTGTTTCAATTCGAAGTGTGTTAGCATTGGTTGCTTTACTTGATTTGGAGTTGGAGCAGCTAGATGTTAAGACTTATTTCTTACATGGATATTTGGATGAGGAGATATACATGGAACAACCTGAAGGGTTCGTTCAAAATTGCAGCAAGAAATTTGTTTACAGGCTCAAGAAATCATTGTATGGTCTGAGACAGTCGCCCAGACAATGGTACAAGAAATTTGACTCTTTCATGGTGAGCCAAAATTATACAAGAAGTGAGTATGATCATTGTGTCTACTTTAATAATTGAATAATAACATATTTATTATCTTAGTATTGTATGTTGACGATATGCTTTTAGCAAGAAAAAGCATAACTCTGATCAATAGGTTAAAGGCTTAGATGGCTAGGACGTTCAATATGAAAGATCTAGGAGCAGCAAGGCAGATTTTGGGCATGGAGATATTCAAAGACAGACAAGAGGAATGGTAAGCTTTGGTTGTCACAACAAAAGTATGTTGAAAAGATACTTTTGAGGTTTGGTATGAACGATGTGAAACTAATTTCAATCCCTTTGGCTTCCCATTTTAAGGTTTCTTCAAGTTTATGTCCTAGTACAAAAGAAGAAATGGAATATATGTCTCCAATACCATATGTTAATGCAGTGGGAAGTCTAATGTATGTGATGGTTAGTACAAGGCTATACATTTCACATGCAATTGGAGTTGTCAGCAGGTATATGGAAAATCCAGGTAAAGAGCATTGGGCAACGGTGAAATGGGTGCTTCGGTATTTGAGAGGCACAAGTGATTACTATATCACTTATAACAGTCGTTGTGAATTAGTGTGTGGATATGTTGATTCTGATTTTGCAGGTGATTTGGACAAGAGAAGGTCGACTTCAGGGTATATCTTTACTCTTGCAGGTGGAGCTATTAGTTAGATGTCAAAGCTACAGAACATTGTTGCTTTATCCACTACAGAAGAACAATACGTAGCTCTTTCAGATGCTTGCAAAGAGGCAATTTGGTTGAAAGGTTTGTTTGGTGAGTTTGGAAGGATGCATGACAAATTAAAGTTACTTTTTGATAGTCAAAGTGCTATTCACTTGGCTAAGAATCCATCCTACCACAATAAAACAAAACATATACCTATCAAGTACCATTTTGTAAGACAGGTCATCGATAAACGTGGAGTCTCTCATGAGAAAGTGCATACAAAAGAAAACTGTGTAGACATGTTCACAAAACCAATACTTTTAGAGAAACTACAATCGTGCTTGGCTTCTCTTGGCTTGCAGAAAAGGTGATGAACAAAAGGAAGGAGCAAGGTATTAGGTTAATTGTTGTCAAGGTTGAGATTGTTGGAAATTTGGTGACAACGAATTCCCATGATTAGGATTTTAGATCCTATAATGACTGCATTAAATAAATCAGTTTCATGTGTAGATTAATATAAATTTGCGTATGCCCGAAGCTGTTGTAAATCTCCTTGATCTGAATACTAAACAACCGATGCCTTTGCTTGGTGGACGTAAGCCCAAATCTTGGGTGAACCACGTAAATCCTCATGTCAAATGTTTGATATGTTTTCTGTGTTAATCAGTTCATATTAGCTCATTAATGGTGGCTGCAAGATTAACACTAATTATAGTAAATGCGCAATGGTTATGCCCTTATGGTAAAGGCAACTCGCCTCCACGGACTTGGAGTGACGTTGCAACCGACGTTATCACATTTAAACGTTGTAGCATGCAATGGGTCCAACAAGTATGTTTTAATTGTTCGATCAAAATAAATAGCATATGCCATGTGATATATTTGTTTTGAGGAAGTTCTCAATCGTTTCACTCTGGTTTTCCATCAGCCGGGCTCTACTTTTCGAAATCAATGTGGTAGAAGAAAGTATGGGGTCGGTGCATATATATTCGGGTAAAGGTCACCGAATATACATGCCGGGTAGGGTTGAATTATAACCTTTAATCTCAGCTTTAGGCAGCCGGAGGTGAAACCATTACGCGTATGAAAGGCCACTCATGAACCCCTCAATGTAGGTAGATACTCATATATCTTTATTCATGCTATTTCTCTTCTCCCCCTACGCGTATTGAGGAAAGCAAGTCAGTTCGGATTAAAGAATCCGAAAGATGAAAGGTTAGATAGGAGGACCTCATCACGGAAAAGCAGATGGATGTCTATTGGGGGGAGGCTGAGATTACTTAATAGTGGAGTGGCACATGTTAGGTGGGTCGCACTTCCATACCCGTATTCAACCTAGAAGGTATGGGATGGCAAGGCTTTGTTACTTTGGGATGGCAAGACTTTGTTACTTTGGAACGCCTTTGTGATAGCGCTCTTCCTTGTGGCCTTTCGCCCAAAGAGTCAATCAACACCACGTGATGTCTTACTCCACAACTCCCACATCACAGACTTCTGCTGCTGAACTTTAACACGAGTTACCTCGCCATTAAGACAGGGTGCCTTTCGTTGACCAAAAATAAAAGGCCTAACAATACTCATATGGAAGTGGCGTCTTCGTAATGCTTGCCATTGGTGGCTTGAGGTCTCTTCCAATTTGTATTTTTAATTAATGTAAAGGGTCAATACCCCTTTCGCAATAGATATAAAATCCGTGCTCATAATTTCACTCAGATAATGGTTCAGCGTGTATGGTTTCACGATGCCCACGATTCTAGGAGTGCCTCGACGCCATTGAAAACCCTAAAACTGACCTCAACAATCGTAACCTAAAATTTTTGTTCCCGCAAATTCCTATAAGGTTGCTTCGAAATGGCTGTTTTGTATTAAGGGAAAAATACTTTAAACACTTTGTTAATAAATCATTTAGCAGCCCATGCATACAATGGCTGTCTACAAGTAGAAGTGGGCACACGCACCACCAGACAAGAACACGCTCCCAATTGGTCCGTGCTCCTCCTAGCAGTGCCTAAACGCCTTGAAAGCTTACTAAAATAAGGCAACTCACGAAGTATAAGAGCACACTAGTTAGTTTAGTTGGGACCAATTTCATTTTTAAAAGAAATATTGTGATATGTATATAATTCTAACATGTCTCTTTAATTTTTCTTTACCAGGGTTTCTTTGTGATGTAGCATTAAAAAAAATCATGCAATATTTTTATTGATTGCCACTTCACTTTGAGTAGAGATAGATTTTTTTTCCACTTATGGATATGTATTTAAAATATTTAAGAATCTCACAACACATTTTAAGGGAAGTGTCTCTTTGCTTTTTAACAACTTTAGATTTGTAGCAAGCCATATTCTCCAAATTATGTTAAGTGGAAATGCTATGATTTTGGAAGTCTTATTTATATTAAATGAGGTTAAGGTTTGTTAGAAAATTCCTTCTTCTCAAAGATTCACAGTCTCTAGTAATATTTCGATCTCTTTCCATACCTCCTTGGAGTATAAACATTTGAGCATCATGAATTGAACACTAGCTTCTTTTACTTGGTGGCATTGACTATTAGGAATTGAATTTCTGTTGGATCACACACATATATAATTTTTTTATCAAATTAAATATAAATTTCTACTTACAAATATATATATGTTTTATTTTGATGTGATTTTTAGTATTTAATTTTTATTTTTTTTATTATGAGTTAATTATTTTGATAT
>SNQJ01S0161689.1:0-13161 GCA_010110895.2 Picea sitchensis
AATGAAAATGTCTCCTTGGTATATATAGGAGACTAGGAGGTATAATTACAACTAATGGCCTAAATCCGACATAAATAAAATAACATTACTAATATAATATGCCCCAATTAAGGGGTAATGAGCCAATATTAGGGCTTAACAGGGCCTATGATTTTTTTTGAAGGATCATAAAGAATACTCTTTTGAAACTCAACCAAGTACACAGAACCCGAACCATACAGTAGGATTCACATTCACATGAACACATATCTGTAGTTGATCTACAAATCCATTTTCAAGGAAGTTCTGAGAGGAAACGTTCTACATACAACCATGCTCTTTGGTTTTCATCTAGAAAATTTCATTATGAATCAAGAATAATGATCTCTAATCTCTAGGATACTAATCAACAAAATGGTTCTCAAATGCACTTTTATGAGGTAGAACGAGTGGTTAAAATTCCACTGGATAGATCAACATTCAAGCTAAGTCAACTCTGCCTCTCTATTGGGATCTTGACAGTAGGAATTGGTAAGATTCATGAGTTAATTTGATGCATCAAAACATGTATGGTTCCGTATGTTTCCAAAGGAATTGTATTTTTTATTTAGAGTCATATTCCATCCTGGATACATAATTTATTTTTGGTTTATATTATAATATATTTGCAAACATGCTCTTCCGGGAGGGAGTTACCTTACTCAACGTTGTTTTTGGTCAGATCGTCTAACCAGTTAAAAATTTATGTTTGAAAATGGATAATGAGGCAATATGCATCAATGGTCATTAGTTTCATTAATGTTATTCATGGTTCAATTGTATGCATATCCATCTCATATAATTTTGTGCTCTCTTAGAGAGAAGGAAACAACATGAAGAAGACAAATAAATTAAGAAAATTCAACACAATCCTGAGAGATGTTGCCTCAGATCTTTTTTCATAACGTTTTTTTCGGATTATTTTCTCAATTTCCCTCACATGATCTTCTTAAATGTTTTTGAAAATCTTGGGTTGAATTCAATATCATGTTGAAATATTGATTATTGAAAGATTAATTGTTGAAATATTAATTGTTTAGATTAATTATTGAAATATTAGTTGTTGAAAGATTGGTTGTCATTGAATTGTTGAAAGATTGGTTGTCATTGATGTCAACCCTTGAACACGAAGTTAACAAGTTGGATGTCAAGGTAAAGGAGTTGTAAACAGAAGTTAACAATATGCATGTCAGTTGCATGTTAAAGTAACTATAAAAAAGAAGTTAACAAGTTGCATGTCAATTCCATGCGCATGTTAGTTGCATGAGATCCTCATTAAAAAAAAGAGAAGATTCAATTGAATGTCACTTTTGTGAATTTTAATTAGCATATATGAGGTAGTGAGTCGAAGAAAGTGAAGTCCAGTGAAGGAATAAGTTTGCAGGAGTCGAGGGTACAGAAACAAATTTACATAAAAAGTTTTTTTGAGTAAATTCATGGGTTTTGGGAGGAAAAGCACAAACATCTGTGGGATACAGTGAGGAAAAGAGAAAACATCCATGAGAAGACAGTATATAGGTCATGGACCTATGAGGAAAAAGTGTCAAAGATTAGGGATCTAAAATCCACGTTAGCTACAGGTTAAAGGTATGTCTTCCTATGTATGTTAGAGTGTGTATTCAAAAGAAATCATGAACAACTATGTCTTAGTGATTCATAAGCATTTGATTTGGAGAACTCTTGTAAATCCCAGTATGAGTTATGTGTGGTTGCAGTATTGATGAGATATTTATATCAGTAACAACAACAGAGGTATCAGAAACAATAACAATAATAGGTTATTGGTTACAGTGACAGAGGTAGTGATAGATTGGTCTACATTTATATTTCAGGGTAGTTGGATGGGGAAATATCATATTGAAATATTGATTATTGAAAGATTAATTGTTGAGATTAATTGTTGAAATATTAATTGTTTAGATTAATTATTGAAAGATTAGTTGTCGAAATATTGGTTTTCATTGAATTGTTGAAAGATTGGTTGTCATTGATGTCAACCCTTGAACAAGAAGTTAACAAGTTGCATGTCAAGGTAAAGGAGCTATAAACATAAGTTAACAAGTTTCATGTCAAATGCATGTTAAAGTAACTATAAAAATAAGTTAACAAGTTGCATGTTAGTTTCATGTGCATGTTAGTTGCATGAGATCCTCATTAAAAGAAAGAGAAGATTCAATTGAATGTCACTTCTGTGAATTATAACTAGCATATTTGAAGTAGTGAGTTGAAGCCAACAAAGCACAGTGAAGGAATAAGTTTGCAAGAGTCGAGCGTATAGAGAAAAAGTTACCTATAGAGGTTCTTTGAGTAAATTGATGGGTTTCAAGAGGAAAAGAGCGAACATCTGTGGATTGTGGTGAGGAAAAGAGAGAACATCTGTGAGAAGACAATATATAGTTCGTGGACATGTGAGGAAAAAGTGTTGAAGATCACGGATATAAAATCCATGTCAGCTATAGGTTGAAGGTATGTATTCTTGTGTATGTTAGGGTGTGTATTCAGAGTAAATCAGGATCAACTATGTCTTAGTGATTCATAAGAATTTGATTTGGAGAACTCTCTTGTGAAACCTGGAATGAGTTATGTGTGGTTTCAATCTTGATGAGATGTTGATATCAATAACAATAAGAGAGGTATTAGAAACAACAAAAACAACAACAATAGGTTATTATTTATAGTGACAAAGGTAGTGATAGATTGGTCTACATTTATATTTTAGGGCGGTTGGATGGGGAAAGGAAAGGGGGTTGTATACTCCTTCTGTTTGGAGCCGGTAAATTAGGGATTTGGAGATTCCTTTAGGTTGCATCCTGTAAATAGGGGGTTGGAGCCTCCTTCCAATTGTAGCTAGAGAAATAGGAATTTGGTGCTTCCAATGAATGTACTCTTTCATAAATAAGAAAATAATTTCATGGTTTTCCCCTGCATTTGGTTTCCACGTAAAATTATGGTGTATTGTGTTTATGTGATGTTTATGCATTGAATTATGGTGTTGATGATATTTATTAGATGTTTTGTATTGTGATTAAAAGTAATAATTGTGCTCATACTAATTCACCCCCCCCCTCTCAATATTCTAACATATCATACCTTGAATGGTTTGTCTATGTAAGTACACATGCATAGTTGGTATCACACGCTTGATTTGAACTAGTGAGGAGATGAACATGCCACTCTATAAAATAAGTTTTAGAGTTGGGAGACATATAGAGTGAGTGAAGATCCCACAAGGCCAAAGAAAAGCAATTTGGTTGACAATGAATTAGAGATCTTGCCAAGACTTACTCCCTTCAACACAAGGATGCAAACATGAACTGATAGTTTTCAAAAAATCATGATGAGAGATGAAATTCTCACCTAGTGCTAGCACCAAATATTATTTGAATGAAATAATATGTGTATTAAATTTCACATGTATTAGTATTTTTAAGAGGTTTCAAAATTCTTACTGGTTGGGATGCATGAACATCCATAAAGATGCTATAAACACTTACATTCATGATATGTTTACCAGTTTACTTTATTTGTTGACTTCACATCTTAGATCATCATTTATCCAAGATTTCATTTTTTATTTGTAGAAGGTTTTGGGCCAATTTCATCTTCTAATTTTGAATACATCTCCTCCCTTACTTCCTCATCATATTTTCCCTTTGAGGTAGTTCATTATATAATTTTTGTTTTAATTATAATTCCTAATTATATCTAATGACATACAGACCTCTCACCTCCATTTTTATTTTACAAGCATCACCTTTGAACTGAAAATAGGATTGAATCAGCTTGCACCTCTCTCCTAGTTCATGAGATCAACTAGGGATCTTTGTTTGAACATGAATCAGAACTATCTTGGAATATTGTGACATACGTCAAACCATGACTTAATAGAGTGGTTAATAAACAATCATCCTTTCATGTTGGCAGGTAAGAAGACCCTATGCAATAGGGGAACCACCCACACACTAAGTAGTTTCTCACGTGAAAGGTGAAGTGTCAAAATATAAGGGCTCAAAATCAAAAGGGATGACCTTATTTATCCAGGTGAAAAAAATATACAAAATAAATCTCGCAGTAATCCCCTATCATGCTAGAAGGCCACTGTTTTCCCCATCCACCAAATTATAAGCATAAACTAAATAAATTGGGAAGGAATGGGAAATAAATATTCACCAGACTAGGGGACATGTAGATATCTCCAACAGGGCTATGGATACTCACTGGCAGCAAAACAAGGTTTGTGACATCCCGGTGACTCCATCGGGGCTATGGACGCTCATGGGTAGTGGGGAAATACTTGAGACATATATATAGACACCCGGTGAAAATATTTTTATATCTCAAATCTATATCAGCCACATGATAGAGATAATAACCTGAATCATTAATGGAGTTTAAGAAAATAAATCTCACCATCATTCATCCTCTATTTTCAAAAGACGAGCTATATTAGCCAACATGCAAGCATCACCAATGGTCCCACCACAATGGAATATTTTAGGTAATTGTTGCACATTTATTATAGAATTTATTATCTTAAAAGTAATTATATGACCCTCTACATTTTTCTTATAAGTTAGGGAAGACTAGAAGATATTTTGGATTCACCCAGTGTGTCGCCAATTATTGTTCCCACATAACAACCTCCCTAATTTATTCTTTTATCTTTTCCCTAAGAGAAGAAATCCACCCCCCCCCTCACTAAAAGTTTCTACTAGAAAGCCTCTCAGATTCTCCCGACTTGTAAATCAATCAACTCATCTTCTTCATCTTCAATGAAGCCTTTCATTCCTTCACTTACAATATTTCTTTAAATTGCAAATTTTGTTGGTTTCCGACATAACGTTTATCCATTTATGAGAATCAATTTCTGGCATGTCAGAAGAATTCCCATGAACTCTACTGATACATCTTAGGAGTTCCCACAATTGTTTTTGATAGATACAAGAGGGCTTCATCCCAATTTCTTCAGTACACAAGCCTCATTTTCAATCAAATTAATGACATAACCTATGATGAGACTGGAATCTTTCCCACAATTTTTGTCGACAACATTGACATAATTCCTCCTAAATTCACTATAATCCTAACCTACCTATTGAAGGATTTACCATCATATTATTTGACATAGCCAGAAGAGTTCCCATGAAATGTTTTGGTACAACCAGAGGAGTTCCGAACATCAATACCAATGAGCCATGATTTAACATCGGTTTAGTTGATAACAATATCACTGGTTCATTGAAGGAGTTCCTATGATCACTTCTGATAGACAACCTTACACCAGAGTACTTCCTCCCATATTCGTTGATACCACAGGTATCGATGAGATTCATCTTTCTCTCTCTGATGCACTGCTTTTTGGAAAGTTTCACTCCTTTTTCACTGATATTCTATCAAAAAATTATCATCCCCTCATCAACATTGAGTGTATCGACATGTTCTTCTTCCTCTCACCAAAATCAACCCTTTCAGAAAGACACACCTTCATATTGATACATCTTCTATTCTCCTCCAGTTCCGTTGTTTCTCACTTATCTTATCAGTCAAGATCCTATCTTTTCTAATGATTAATATTCCCACACCTAATTGGATAACTGTGACCAATTGCATATCTCTCATGATCTAGTTTATTTTTAGTCATAATTAAGTCAGTTTGTGTCATCAATAGCTTTTATTGTGCATACCACACCATCTTGTTTACTTTGTGATTCTTGATTTTATGACTAAACCACAATAAAAAAAAGTATTGTATACATTCATATGGGTTAACTGTAGTATCTATAGGTCTTGCATTGGATCTGAAATGCATCTTAGATGCAAAGTAGTTATCCTAGATCCTAAATGGTGTTAAGCGCTCCGAACACTAGTTGGTTGTTTTTGCAGATTTATATTTCTATGTTATTGACACATTACTACATCTCCAATGGATGAACTAGGATCTTGTACAACATATATGACACCCTAATTTATAGAACTAGATATAGGAAAAGTATAAACAAGAATTGGACCCAAACTTCCATTAAAAACACCTTTGAGAAAAAAAAATTGGAATTCCTCAAAGTGTGTTTTTCATCACCAAAATAGGTAGACTATATGAATGACACAATTATGATTCCAACACAACTGGTGGAATCAGAATCTAAATCCCATAAGTTCCAAAATGATCGTCATGGAGTTGTGATCCAAGCCTAGCTCACCAAACATGACATCGATGGAATGTTTGAATGCCATGGAAAGATATCTCCTCAGAAGTGTCTCCCCATGATCTTTGTGACATAGAAAATGGATAGTCCAATCAGACATCATTTGAACAAGTTACAATCCTTTGAAATACCTTCCAATGGAGTTAGCATGATTTACATTCTTCAGTTCACGCCACCACACATGTTTTCCTTAGATACTATGATGTCGTTACCATGTTACTCTTATCATTAACTTATTATTTCAAGTGGAGAAATATCAAGGAGACCCTTGTCAGATAACAATGTTCTTTTGTCTTCTTGTTTTTATCCATTATCAGAAAAGTATGTTGGTTCAAGAGGCCACATAAAATAAATTGGATGCCAATGGTGGTGATAGTGGAACTTTAAGGGAGAGTTCATTCTTTCATCATAATACTTCAAATCTCTTGAAGTTGCGAGGGACACTGAATATAATTGTGAAAATGTTGAAGGGAATTCACAAAGTGGTTTGATTGTGTGATTAATTTTTGGGTATTTATTCGACACCCTTGGGGCCCACTAGATGGATGAAACTTCTATCTTGCTTCTCTACTCACTGGCCCATGGAAATTCTGACTTATTGGAGTATGTGTTCGTACAAACTGATTGCTGACACCAACTCTAGAAATACTTTATGATGCAACATGAAGATATTTAAATCAAATCCGTGTTGCATATTGGTGTTTTAATACTTAGTCAAGATTCATCTTTTGATGCTAGTATACATAAGTTGGTGAAGCCAAATATCTCATAAGACCAAGAATGATTGTTGCATCAAACATCACTTGGTTCGTTGATGGTTGTGATCCAGAAGAAGGGTGCGGGTACCATATGCCTGGAGGAGTTGATGACACTAGCTCTGATGAAACTAATAGAGATGAGTCAAACTCGATCGATACACCCAGAAACGATGAGATAAACTCCATCAATACACTCATACACCCTCTCCACATGATCGAGAAAAGGGGAAGAAAATTTTCCAAGTCCAAATTTCTCCACCGACACTGCACCAAATTGATCTGAAACAATTAATTTGGACCCAACGGTTTTGGTAAAATCTCTTGGTAAATAGACCTCAGTCTAAATTTAGATATTTTTTTTCCATATTTGGGGATCTTCAAGAAAAAAAATTATGTGGTTTCACAATCACGTGAAAGGGAATTTAATTGGGCAGTGTTGCTAGAGGAATTCCTTCCAGAATGGCTAGAACCTATGCAGTATAATGATATGAGAGGTGATTTTTTTTAGTGGTTGTTGGTGGCATTCTTATTGATTTTCCATTCTATACATTAGTGCGTGATTATACTTCCACTCTAAATTTAATAGAAGAGAGGAAGACATATTTAAGCTAGAAAACAAATAACAAAGTAAACACACGATACATAGAGATTTTACCTTGTAAACCGAAACAAGAAAACCAATATTCCTCGAGTGTTAGTGCTCTCTTGTTGTCTTATTCATTTAGAATAAAATGTTACATTCCTAACCTTGGTCCACGCCAAACACACATTCAAAATCATACCTTCTTTCTTTACATAAGAACAGCCTTGTAGCCAATTCGGCTTACATGTACATGACCATCAACCTACTGCTTTACATTAGTAGGAACATCCAATATTGATCTATGAAGTATGATTACAACACACCTTATTTATAGGATTTATAGTAGGAAAAACCCTAAAGAAAGGTGTCAAAAATGGTTATAGATCCACGTAGATCATTGGCTACAAATCCTGTGAATCTTTGGGTTCCATTACAATTGACTTCCAGTGAGATTACCAGTTAATTACTAGTCGACCTTCATTTTCTATTTAGTTGGTTTCCACATGATGTCTTGTTGACCTCTTGTTAGTTGAACTCTTCAATTTTTTTTTTATTACTTCGACTTCAAATTTTCCCGGTCGATCCACATCAACCTTCAACTTTCGCTCCCACTCTATCCACCTCGAATCAATTTTCACTGTAAATAATATAACAACCCACCATTCTCTCACTTGTTTTCTTTTTTTTTTGAACCGAGAGTTTTGTAAACTTTTGTTCATAGACCCGGGGCAAAATTGACCATTTCCTCCCTACACCAAGAGAAATTCACAACATTCAGAGACTTGGTCAAAGAGTCTGCTATGTTTTCCAACTTGTCTACTTTCTCTAGTAGCACCTTGTTGCTTTCCACCATGTCTCTAATGACATGGCATTTTAAATCAATATGCTTAGTCTTGAAATGATAAGTTGGGTTCTTTTCCATAATTATTTGGCTTTGACTATCACAACTTATCTTAATAGCAATCTATTCAAACTCGATCGCTAAACACATTCATTGCATCCATACTTATTATTTTCATCGATGGGTGGCTTCCATGTATTCAACTTCTATTCTTGAAAAGGCTACAACTTCATGTTGCTCACTCATCCAACTGATTTCTCCATCAAACATATTGAACACATATCCACTGGTTGACCTTCGTCTATCTATACCTCTAGCCCATTTGGTGTTGACAAAGACATGTACATCTATTTCACTGTCATCTCCAGCTTTTCCTTGGTATCATATAACATAGCCTTTTGTTCCACATAAATACTTGAATACTCTCTTGACAGTTTTCCAGTGCTCCTTTCTAGGTGTTGACATGTATCTTCTCAACACTTCCACTACATGGGAAATGTCTAGTTGAGTGCAAACCATTGGATACATTATACTACCAACAACACTTTCATAGGGAACATGTGCCATATTCTCTATTTCTTCCTATGTCTCTAGACACTATTCAACAATTGTCCTTTCTCCCACAGGAATTGACACCTTTATAGGTTTGCAATCCTACATGTTGAAACATTTCAAAACTGTTTCAATATAACTATTTTGATTCAACCAGATATATCTAGTTGCACGATATCTCTTGATCTCCATTCCCAGAATGAATTTTGTTGCACCAAGACCCTTCATGTCAAACTTGTATGATAGTTGCTTCTTCACCTCCTTTATTCTGTCCATGTTTTTTATGATCAACAACATGTTGTTTAAATATAATGATACATATATGAAATTCCCACTTATTCCTTGGAATAGATGCAATGATCATTTTTTATTATTAAAAATCCCAAAATAAGGATGTATGTGTTGAAATTTTGATACCACGTCCTTGATGATTGCTTTAGACAATAAAGGGATATTTTTCAATTTGCACACAAAATATTTATAGGCCCTTACTACAAATCCTTCAGGTTGTTTCATGTATATTTCTTATTCAAGGTACCCATGTAGGAATATTGTATTCACACCCATTTTTTCTATTTCCATATCAAATGTTGTAGCCAGAGACAATAGTACTCTAATGGAAGCTAATTTTTCAATAGGAGAAAAAATCTCAACGAAGTTGACTCCTTCAACTTGGGAATATCCTTTCACTACCAGTCGATCTTTGAATTTCTTGACTTGAACTGTTGCATTCATATTCTTCTTGAATACCCACTTTCTACCAATGAGATATCTTCCACTAGGTAATTTGACTAAATCCCATGTATCATTCTTATGCAAAGATTTCATCTCTTCGACCATGGATCCTTCCAGAATCTACCCTCTACCAAGTCGGATGCCTCCCTTACTGACTTAGGCTCCTTCTTAATGGAAATTAACACATGAAATGTGGAACAAAAGTCAAGTGGACTATACCTTTCAACTAGTTTTCTTACTCATTCATAACTCCTTACAACCAGGGTTGGTTGTTCCACCTCTTTATTTAATTCAGTTGAATCATAAAAATCATCTTCTTATTAGTTCCTGAGTTCAAACCTCACCTTCTCTGGATTATTCTCTATTTGAACCACTTCAAACTTAGACTTCCTTCCATCTTCTCTGAAGACTAGATCTCAAATGCACATTATTTTCCTTGATGAAGGATCCCATATCTTATATCCTTTCATTACTTTTTTATATCCAATGAAAATACACTTGACTGCCTTCTTGTCCAACTTGCTCCTCTTTTCCTTGGGAACATGCACAAATGCATCATAACCAAACACTTTTAAAAGTGAAATAAAATGATTCTTACCATACCATACCTCATGTGGATTCGATTCAACTAGTACCGATGAAGGAGACATATTCACCAAATATTTTTTAGTGTTCAATGCCTCCTATTCCTAGAATTCTTATGCGAACCTAGCACCACTAAGCATGCTCCTTGCCTTGTCCATCAATTTTCTATTCATTCCTTCAACAACTCCATTTTTTTGTGGGGTATATAGTGTGGTATTTTGGCATTTTATTCCACAATGCTCATAGAACTACTCAAAATCCTTTCCATGAAATTCACTACCATTTTTAGTTCTCATCACCTTAATCTTCTTATTTGTCTAGTTTTCCACAAGAGACTTAAACACTTTTAATTTCTCAAAGCCCTATGATTTCTTCCTTAGGAAATATATCCATGTATTCTTGGAAAAATAATCTATGAAGGATATATAATATAGGGATCTACCAAGTGAAGGAACTAAAATAGGGCCAAACACATCACTATGAACCAATTCTAGAATCCCCTTTGCACTTGTTTATCTAGGTGGGAACCTCACTTGACTTTGTTTTCCATATATACAATGTTCACAAAAACCAACTTCTAAATTACATTCAGGAAAATATTTGACCATATCTTTGTTATGCGAAGTATTTTTTCTCCAATGTGTCCCATCCTCTTGTGTGATAGCATGGTCAAGTCGACTTGATGAATACTTGTCGAGTCGGTTTGAATCGACTCAGCTTGATTTGAGTTGAGTCAATTCAAAGTCGATTTGAATTCAAGAACAATGATGTTGTTGCATCTAGTCGAGTTGAAATTCCGTAATAACGTTTATAGGGTTCTAATATGAACTCCTTTCATAAATTCCATCGCACCTATAACCATATTTCATGTATCCTTCTTAAATATAGTGTGCACTCCTACATCACTCATCTTACTGACAAATCTCAGGTTTCTTTCCAAACCCATAATATGTAGCACACTTGGAAGGGTTCTACTTATCCCTTCTCCCATCCTATAGTATCAATCAGACTCTTCCCTTTCTAACAATTTTGGTTGTCAAGTTGTATCCAAAGAAAACATCTTCTCCTTCATATTTTTCATATTCATAGAACCATTCTCTATGTTGTGTCATATGATAGGATTCTCCTAAGTCGATCAACCAAAAATATTGATTTGACTATGTATTGGTCGACGCTAGATACACATCACCTCATTTATCTGGAGTAGTCTTTCTCTCCATTGAATTATTCTCATTGGATCCTATATTGACTTCCATTACCTTCATCATGTAGTCCTTTTATAATTCCTAGATTTCCCACATTTCTAGCATATTCGTGTTGATTGAACATGGGATTTATATCTACCCTTTGACTTAGAATTTATACAAGACAACTTTCGTTTATCTTTTTCGATCGGTCAACCTATAACCATTAAATCATTTTTGGTCGATCCTTCCATGTTCTTCCTTCTCATTTCTTGTAACAATAGAGATGCAACCACAAATTCTAGCGCTAATGTGGTTGAATTACTCTCTATTTCCATGACTTCTCTATCTCAGGAATCTGGCAAATAACATAATAGGCTAATACATTTCTCCTCCTCAATTATTTTAATATCCATAGAAGATAACTGGATTATTATTGTATTAAACACATTTAAATGCTCAATTACCAAAATTCCCTCTCTCATACCCAAAAGATACAATTTATTTTTAAGGAACAACTTATTTACCAGGGATTTCAACTAGTACAAGCTTCCCAAATTGTCTCACAATTTCTTGGCTGAGTCTTCACCTTAGAAATTTGTTGGGCCCAAGATATGATCATTTTCATGACGGTTATTATACACTTTTTCCATATGTATATATGTGTTTTTCATATTTTGAATGATGTTTTTGAAGAATTTGATGATAAAATGGTATGATCGGCATAAGTTATGTGTAATTCATGTTTAATGATTAAATCAAGTTTAATTCATCATGTTCTATGATTTCCAAGAGTTAATTCATGTTTTTCTTCTATTACAGGGAAAAACACACCATGCTTCCAGTTCCAGCACTTGATCTGGCGCTTGTTCCAGCACTCGTTCTGGTACCTGATCCGACACTCATTCCAACACTCAGTATTACACAAAAACGTAGGGTGGGTTGGCGGTTATGGTATTGGAAGCTAGTGATGGACAAATCGGGCACATGGTTTTTCTTCATGATCGCCCCCTCAAGCTACTAAGCTCCAGAAAAATTAGTTTCAGTTGTCCAAAGAGGGCAATTATTGGCTTGCTTTGTTTCGGCAGTTAGGGCATCATTTATTGTAATTTGCCAAAATTAGAAGTAGTTAGACCCTCCTGTGGTCGACCACTTGATCTGTAAGCTTATAAATACTGCTAGGATGATCATAATATTGATAACCAAGGAGAAGAACCAGTGTATTAGAGACAAATTCGTTTTTTCTCTGTTTTGAAATTTTACATTGCCAAAATTGTGCCAGGACTGCATTTTCAAGCTTTAATGGTGGATTCGCCTTGTTAATCTCGTGGTGTGCTTCTAAAGAGTGACCACGAATCGCCGGGGGGGGCACCAACAGTCTGGTAACTCTTTAGTTTATTTATGCATTTTTGTAGTTTAGTTGTCTCTCTTTATTTCCTGTACATGCATTTTTCTTTTGTTATTTAACTTGTTGTTGTAGTTTAAATTAATTCAACTCTCTTTTGCAGGTTAGTATGAAGGCTTGTGCTAACATGAATTGATCTTGTAGTTAGGAATGGATCTATAGATCCCTAGAATAACCCCATGTGTAGTTAGATATTAGATTACGTTTTCATTTATAATTGTAGAATCAAGTTTAAAACAGAGTTTTAGTTAGAATAGAACAAAGTTTTTAATTGGGTTTTCTTTGACAAGGGTTTGA